>BQNB010038884.1:0-45092 GCA_026074375.1 Tanacetum coccineum | reverse complement strand
GTAATGCTCTTCACAGAAATCCTAGATGTTAACCCTGGGTGTGGCATCTGCATCTTTCGGCGTCTTTTCTTTGGTTGCAGGTTTCGTGACAGTAGTCACAATGGGGGTTGTGTTAGCCATCGCGCTTATTTTTCTGAGAGTAATTCCTAGTGTTTGGTCCCACGGATGGCGCCAACTTGTTGATACAAAAGTTAGGTCGGGTCTTGTTTGGTCCGAATAGGCTGCTATTCGAGTATAAAGTGCCTTGTTCTCGTACCAAGTGAACTTGTTTGAAGGACCCTGCACAAGGAATAAAACACCGTTAACCTTATCGTGGGAACGGATCCCACGATTAGACTCCGGCGTGAGAGTAAGTATATAACTTTGGGGAGTAATTGAATGTAATTAGGGTTTTATGAGATACATGTATTGATGATAATTGCGTTCCTTTTATAGGCTGAATAATCCCTAGGGTTTTCACAACTTTCGGCCCAAGATACGGCCGATATCATAAGGATTCGAAATTATCCTAAACGATTTAAATAAGTAAAGCGTATCCCTTATTTGATTAGGTTATCCTTTCTTAAAGATAACTTGTGGAAATATTGCAGCCACGGACAGCGTGCTGATTGCCGCGACCCGTAGGTCAAGGAGGCCGTGACCGCGATGATGCGTGGGCCGGAGGCCCTTTATCGGCTACTAAGCCCATAATAGTATGAGTGGGTCGGGCCAATCCATACTATACGTCATCAATATTCGTAGTTGAAACAAACACCAAGCAGATTCGTAGCTGAAACAAACACTAAGCAGATTCGTAGCTTGCAACGTTCTGTTTGTTTATAAAACGTATTACATGTCCCGCCTAGGTTCTTCGGCTCACAGACAGCTGGTGCACAAAAAAATCTTCCCTTTGACTGAGATTTACCATGACTGAGATTAGGTATTTACCATAACTGAGATTTTACATTAGTGTTTAACATGCAAAGTACTTGGTGTACCTTACCAACCATATAGATAATATCAACCCATTAGTACACCAAATACTTTGTTAAACACTAATGTAAGATCCGAGACATGGTAAATAGCTAATCTTAAAGAACCTGCTTCCAGGGGTTATTTTCAATCAATTTTGTTCATTTTCATATTCTCTAAGAGTAACATGTGAATGGAAGAAAACAAAGAAAAAAAAAACCCACTTTATAACTGAACTCCATATTTACATACTCATTTTCCGTACTTTGAAGGTTTCTGCCACAAAAAAAAGAACGGCAACATCGATAAACTATACATAATCTACGATTAAACACTTTCTAGCTCTCATTCTAAACAACAAAGCTAAGCGTCTAGTGTCATTAATACGGAGAATATTTGTATAACATTAAATTAAAAGAAACAAATGACAGAAAAAAGAATTAAGCGCCGAAAATTTATCTACGGGCACCATGAAGAGGGCAAGTCTCCATATTTTCTAAGATCAAAGATCCAGTGCCAGGTTATTGAGGTTTTATCGGATGCCAACTAGCACATACAGAAAAACCATTATAGCTTCCTGAAGGCTGCTCTGCTGCCAATACGGATGCTGCTTTAATAACTCAGATATTGATTGGCTAGAAGAAGGCCCTTTAAATGCGACCAAAACCAATGGTTGTTTGGAAGAACTTTAAGGTCATCGGTTTTAGTTTAGAGCATAGTGGACCCGTTCAAGAAGTCGCACAACCTTACTAACATTGATCCGTAAATGTGGTGGCTTTGAACTTCTTGATGTGTAGGCCTTACGAGGGGCTAGGGGTAGAGCTAGTACATCTTCTTGTTGGGTATTTGTAAGCTCCAAAAACTGAGATAACATATCACCATCAAGTATTCTAGGTACACCCGCCTGCAAATTTTGATGACATGCACGTAAAAAATAATATTCAGTCAAACAGTACAAGTATATGTGGCAGGATGGACGCAGGTGCGTTGAAAAAAGTTTCAGTACAAGTCAAGCTGACCCACACACTAACTTATTTATAATTTATAAACTATTAATGATTAGTTTGTTAATTATGATTACAATTATAATCTAAATACTGAATAAAACGGTTTTGGAGGTTGTATGTATCAAAGATAGACTTTAGGCAATTTTTAAACTGTTTGACCCGTTCAACCCATTTGAGCCGCTTTAGATAAAACACAGCTCAGATGGACGCGTTTACAAGAATATGGGTTTAAACTTGCCACGTCTAGGTACAAGCTTTGAGAGAGCAAAGAAGGCCATAATGATATAAAATCTAGAAAATGCACAAGTGACATGTCATGCTATCAAGTATAAAATCTAAAGATACTGCAATAAATAGGATACAACTGTGTACTTCTCTTACCGAACTTTGACGACCGCGGAACTCGTAATGATCATTCCCGAGAATAGGAGCCGTCAATGGGTGAACTGCAATCCTGCATTGAACATCTTCTAATAGCTCATATTCATCCCTGAAAGATAAGGTTCAGTTTAAAAAAAGGAAATACTTAAAATAGATCCAATAATACAGGCATTAAAACGCAGACAAGGCTGTAAAAAAAGAAAACTAATTAAACCAAAATTGCTTGCTCATTCAAAGGCTTAAATATTATATTGAGATGACAGACAAAACACTTAAATAGCAAAAGCAAGACCTGCAAATAGGCTCTTTGCAGAGTAGCCAGAAAAATAAGATTCTAAATATAGAAGAGTAACAACACATTTAAAATACAGGTTAAACCTTTCAGAGGCTCAATAATAAACATATCGACTAGGGTGGCAAAATGGGCAGAATGAACATATAAAATACAAGCAAGTGAAGAAAAGATGTAAATTACATACAAGCACCTAGTTCTATATCCAATTTCTTTATTTTACTTATTCGGTTTCGGTGATCATGCTGGAGGCCAAACTCATTAAATATGGAGTATTAAACAACATATAAATCATACCCAGATATAGGAACAAAGGTTATTATGCTTCCTAACAATGTGCTTGCCACAATACTACTGTGTGATAAATCCATAATTGAACTAGCAATGTCGCAGTCCCTTATTTCATCATCAGCCAGAAGTTTGTATGAAAATGAACCCTACAAAAATGATCAGCAATAATGATTAGAAGTCACTAAATACACTCACATAAACTAATCATTTACTATTAAGGAAGTCACGAACTTGCCTTTCTGATGCTCATTGCGACCTCACCCATATAAAAGGAAGAACAAACCTTTAAGTTGCATTCCGGACTTGCTTTATCTGTATCATAACAATAAAAATCTAAATACAAATATCAAAAGTAACATACTGATTACAGCACGTGATAGAGCTTAGCCGTTAAAAAGGGAACTGCTTAACATGCATATAATTAGCTAGGAAGAATATGGAGCTTCACCATAGCAACAAGCAGTTAAATATCACATGCTCAGATAAAGAATATAAAAGTGAACTACAGCAAAAAGCTCACCGCCTGAGTGATGTGAAGAGGACAAGACGGAAATGTTCCCCTTGCGATCTGAAACAACAGCTGTATCTTTATTCATAAGCAGGCAATCGGCAACTAACCTCTGAACAGGGTCACTGTATACTTGCTCCACCTTCTTGGCATCCTGTAATAGCATTGTGATTAGAACAGACAAATAGAACATAACTCATACTTGTGTATAGGGAGTGGCAAATGGGCCAAACAAGTCCTTTTTAAAAAATAGGTCATATTTTAGTACTGATGGACACTTGAACACAATTCTGTCCACATTTTTTTCAAAAAAAACTGAAGTGTTCAACCCGTTTGACCTATTTCTAGCTAAATTGTCTTATATGACGTGCATAGACGCATACCCTTTTTCAAATAAAACACAGCCTGAATAAACCCACTTACACAAGTAAACACGTAGAAATTGCCACTTTTATGTAAAACCATCGGATAGAAAAAGATGAAATGCTAATATCTATGCAGTTATCTCGGCGAGATCTCGGCGAGATCTCGTCGAGTTCGGTATCTCGGGGTAAAAAAAAATCTCGGTTCAAAATCCTTCGGAATCAAAATCTCGGAAACGAGGATTCTCGGCGATATTTAGCGAGAAACGGCGAGATTTTGATTCGGCGAGATTTTTGATAGCTGAAAATCTCGTTTTTTGCCTTTCTTTTGTTGACTTTTTTTTTTCTGCCAGCCCAATAACTTTTCCAGCCCACTTTTATCAATTTAGAGTTCGACACTTTTATCAATTTATGCAGTTTATGCAATTATGTTATGTGTTTTATGCAATTTGGATATGAATCTGCTATGTTTTATTAGGATTTTATGATTTGAATTTAATGTTGTTTGACACTTTTATGCTATGTTTTATGTTTAATCTTTTGCGATTTTAATATATTATTTATATTATCAATATTCTAAATAATATAAAAACCGAGATTCACCGAGATCTCACCGAGATAATCGAAATCTCGATACTCGGACCTCGAACGATTATGTAAAACCATCGGATAGAAAAAGATGAAATGCTAATATAAATCCAGTTAATACAGTAAGTACTGATTGACAACCTCATCATATGCATAGAAAAGAATGCCATCACGACAATCACCAACAGCAATAGTTTTATAGTGAGTGGTCAAAGTCATGATCATAAACCGAGTCCTTCCAATAGCCAACCTTTTGACCCTTAAAGAGTTATCATTCTGAAAGCTGCAGACATAAAACTGGGAAGAGCATAATAAAACATAAGAAACCACCAGTTTCTAACGGCTTCATTAGCATAGCCAATAGTTGTTCACAAAAACAAAAAACAAAATAAAAGCTGAAAACTTACAGCACTGCCAGCAGAGGCCAAGAAGTAACAGTCAAGATATGGAGAGATAGCAAGTACAATCCCACGCATATTGGTTGAATAAGCTAATCTCAAGTTCCATGGTTCAGTTTCTTCAAGTTTCATCCCGTCAGAACTATTATCATCGGGGCTGCTGCAAGGACTACTGCTTGAAAGTTGCTCAGTTCCATAACCACTGATTTCACGAAAAGGGGAAGTTCGGAGGGAAGATGAGCCAGCTTTTGAATAAAATGTCATTGAGCCACTATCTGAGTTTTGCTTGTGCTCCAGGCATAGGACTATTAATCTGCCTCTTGTACTGTTGACAATAATTAAAGCCAAAAACATATATAAAATGGAATAAAAATGGTTATAAAAATGGAATAGATTGTTGTGTGTCAAAGATAACTTCTTGTCAGCCAACTTTTCTTAGACCAGAAAAAAACAATCATAAGTTTCAAGAAATATCCAAAAATTATAAATTTTGATTTAAGGTGATCCAACCCAACCCTATTCACAGGAGAAAATGATGATGGGGAGGTTGGCATGGCATTAATCTTGACCATGTTGACTCTTTTTCGAGGGTTAACACGTACACAAGTTACTTTACTTTGTGTTTTTGTTCACTTAGGTTACTCTACTATTTTTTCACTCACCTAGATCCCTGAATTTATTAACATGATATTTAGGTTACTTGACTTATATAAGTTATACGTCAGATCCTTGAACTTATTAAACACGGTAATTAGGTCACTTAACTCAAAGAGATTTTACGTTCAGATCACTCGGTTTAACCGGGGAAAAAAATAGTAGAGTAATCTAAGTGAACAAAAACGCAAAGTACAATAACCTCTGTATGCATTAGCCCCTTTTTAGATCTGGTGCCTCCCGACAACTTAGATTACTTGCAGTTAAACCATTGTTCTAATGAATGTGCATAAGTTATCACATTTTTAGCAAAGCTAACGAATTTTGGACATCCCGGAGCATTTAAAAAGAAAGGATGAAAATGCCATTGTCGGTTAAAAAAAACTGCTAATTATTGCAAACTGTGGTGTTTTTTTGCATTATGACAAACAACTGATGGTCTGTTTGCAATACTGAGCCAAGTATGTTTGAAAGTTAATGTCTAAGAGAAAAACAGAAATCAACAACAGTGACACGAACAAAAAGATCAGAAGAATCATAGAAGGTATGGAAGATCACAAAGGGTGGGTATGGAAAGAAATATCAACCTTTCAGCTTCACCACTTGGCATTATAGCAGGACCATCAGAGAGACTAGTACCCACCACCAATATTTGTTCACTCCCCACCTTCAATAATTCCATGCACTTCCCTGTTTCCCCAGGATCAAACTTAAAAGATGATAAAATTGAACCACTCAGGGGGTCCACACAGCATATATCTGATGTACATGGATCATCACTCAGATGTGTCCTCAAAACCAGTAATAATCTGCTATCAGCATGATATAGAACCTTTCGTGGTGTGCCTCCAAGATGAAACTTCTGGACATTCAGCCTCTTGTTGTGCACCATCTCCAACTACAGCAACCACATTAAATTCAACTAGAGTTAGCAGGGCAACAAGTTGGCAAAAAAGAAACTTGTACAAATAGCATAGCTCAAACGAGCAAAACGCCTCTCCTCTTCTCACAAAATTGCCTTTTAAGTCTTTTAATCTATTTATTATATTTAGCCAGAATTTTCCAAACACTCAAATAGTCGAATAGCTAATTCTCATTTTTTTATATCACGTGATCAGTTTCTAAAAGCACATTAAAAAACCCCTAAATCCAATGGATTGGTATGATAGTTTTAGAACCGTACCAAATGGAGACTGTTCTCCGAGACAAATAAAATTCCATTTGGACATTCACTAGAACACACCGGAGTTGCATGGGTGGAGGCTTGGAAAGATATAGATGTGTATGAGAGGCTGTGCCTTGCGGTATGTAATAACCAAGGCCGGTCACTGAGAGCAATTATATCAGCATCGGGATGATCGTTCAACGGAACCAAAAAAGCTGGAGAGATACCGATTCGACGGATAGAAATCAACTTAAGATTTACAGGGTAGTTGTCCTTTACCTCTTCAGATACAATGGACGAATGCATAAATGTAACTGAATTAACATATGGTTGTGATTTTGGAGATTCTAATGATGACGGTATAGAGACAGATGGCCACTCAAATCTTAGTAACATACCGTTCCTTAACCCCGAAATGATATAAATCCGGTCAACTTGTACAAGCCTTGCATCCTGAGGTACAGAGCCACTAATGGTTGTTCCAGTGCTGTTCACTAATGAAATCCCACCTATAGCAAGAGCTTTGATACCTTTACCAGGTATAAAAGATAGAACCTCAACTGAAGGCCTATGTGTGCCAATAACAAATGTATTTCCAATTTCGACCCCATTTGTAGGATCAATCTTATTCGAGCTCAACGGGTCTTCTTGTACGGGTTTTTGCGGAATGGAAATGCAGGACAATTCATACTCCAATCTGACACTTTGCATGTGGTATATATCATATTGATAATCTGCCAGTTGTCTGACCCCAAGAACAAATAAGTAACACGGATTTGAAGTTGCAACAACTATAAAACTATGCCCTACGGCACCGAGACTAATGGTTGTGTTATCAGGGGACCAAGATGTCCAATTTGGGGATGGGAACGGAATGCCATCGGGGTGAGCTGCAGCCGTAGGTAAAGTGAGTCGAACAGCGGTCTGGTGAATCTGAACCAATAACCCATCACCGATAACACCGCATGCCAGAGTGCATACATCGGGGCAAAAACCAACTGAATCCGTAACATCAGTGAAACTTACACCAACTGCAAGCACACGCGTCTCTTCTACAAATGATAGCACAAGGAAAGAATGGTAACAATTGATTAAATTCATTTTAATTGCCCATGTACCTGTGATCCCTTGATAATCAGGGGCGGTTTTCAATAGTTTCTCTAAACTGATGCCATTTCGGATAACTCTTAAAGATCCTTCGGGTGCAAATCCACAACAAGCAAACATTTGTTCATGTTTCTCTTCATGGTAATCCACAAGTGACATATCTAAGATTGGTGAAATGTTTTGAACTGGACTTTTGTAATTTAGTTTTCCTTCTTCAAATTTCAGTACCATCCCATCACCCATTTCAGCAAGTGCAGTCAAAAATCCATTTTCAGTCCATAAGAGCCCTTTAAATGGTAAACCTCTATAGAGACAATCAGAGAGGTTAACTTTGAGACCATTTAACTCGGAAGAAATCTCAACCATAAAAAGCTCCCCCGTATCCAAACAAAAAATCATTCTCGGGTTTTCAACATTTCCCGGTTCCCAACACCATGAGCACACACGGTTGGATGTTGACTTTGATGAATAACCATTATCATCATCTATATTCATGGGATCATCATCATCATCATCATCATCATCATCTTTGATTATGTCTTTTAGCTCCAAAAGAGCAGATGCAGCAACATTGCATATGTTACCTTCTTCATCAACATCATTTGTTCGATATGATTCCTCAATGAAATTATGGTCATCGACTGCTGAGGGTAAAAAGTTTAGACTTGTTCTGTACACACATAAGGGGTTGTGTGGATCCCTAAGATCCATTAGAAGAGCATCGCTAACTCTAAAGAGAAATGCAAATCCATAAGAATGGGGAACTTCGACTATATCATGTGCTAGTGGTCCAAGCTCGGCATACCGGGAAAGTTCATGGACAAAATTATCTGTAGTATCCCACTCTAATAACAAAAGCTCATTAAGAAGCGATCCTTTTCTGCAAAAATGAATAGAAGATGTTACCAAAATTCCAAGTATGTGTGCCTTTTGAAATTGATGGCATAATTTTGAATAATCAACAATAATAAGATCGCCTGTAGAAGATGGTGCTTGGATGTGCTTTGTAGTTTGAGTAATAAAATCTCGTAATCATATGTTAGTGTTTGACAAATTTTGGTTAATTTGGAAACCTGAATAATAAAATGACCAAATCAGACGTTTTGTGAAACTAACTATAATTTACGTTTTGTGAAAATTAGATTATTTAATCCTATTTTTTTTTTTTGAAAGGCATTATTTGATCCTAATTATTTTATACATTATGATTTTGCTTCTGATTATTTAAGGGTTAATTAGCAAAATCTGCTTATCCAAACATTATAATTTGATTAAATAAAATCTATCAGGTTAACAAGTCTCCATGTAGATGCAATCATCGTCATACCTATTTAGAAGAATTGCTAACACAGGGTTTTGCTCCTCGCTTATATGACTCATATCTTTCGAAATAAAGCACATGCTCCATATAGTACCATGTATACCAGAAATTCCAGTGCTTGTACTTGTGCTCTTTTCATTGTCAGAAGGACAAAATAATTTCTGCAGCCAAAAATTAAACAGGCATCATACATCTTTCTTTTTTGGGAAGACATTATTGGCATCGTAAATTATAACTGATAGGTAAAGTACTATCTTTGTCTAATATCTGATTGCTGTGACCTTAAGAAGCAACATAATGATGGCAGCAATTTAACCTTATCGATGATATCGGCGCCAACAGAACTAGAAACTGAGAAGAGAGCCAAACGCTCCTCATATGCACTGGTAGCAATGAAACAGCCACTGAAAAATCACAATTATCAAACAGTTACAGTTGTTAGTTTCAAGAATCGATGATGATGATGCCCCTTCACAGTAAGTTAACCAGCATAGTAACTTACTTAGAATCAACAGCCAACATTCTGCCGACATTATGTCGTAGGTTTCCAGGTGAGCTAGATAGTTGAACGTGTGTCAAAGGAAAGAACCTAAGCAAGAAACAAATGTACAAAAAGAAAATATCACAAAAACAAAGCAAATATAAACAAAATGACCAATAACACCTTCATGATAATTGAATGTCTATATGAACAAGAAAAAGAAAAAACCTATGCATTTCATTCGAGAATGTGAGGACCGTGAGCTTTCCAGAATCTGAAGTAACAAGCAAAAGGTCCTTTCCTTGTACCTAAATCGTATATACATGCAAGTAACATTTAACAAAATTATTGTGCTTTGCCTGGAAATATTTGTTCAGATACTTTAGAAACTTATCACCACGGATTAGGTTAGCAATATAGGTGGGGCGAGCACATTGGGTAACCGGTCAAACGGGTAACTTTTAGTGTGAGTCAGACTGGCTTTACATGGAACACTTTGTCTCCAAAAAAATTACAATTTTTAGATAATTAGCGTGTTATGATTGTAAAAATTATATGGCACCAATAGCCACATACTTATTAAATAAAATAAGCTTATGAAGTTTTATACAGTAGCATTAAAAATACAATTTAGGTAACTTTTGAGCAGTTTACGTAACTTTTGAGCAGCTTACGTAACTTTTGAGCATTTTACGTAACTTTCGACGCGTTAAACATTTGAGCGGCTTCCTTTTAAGCTAATATCTATAAGCCTGCCTGTTTGAACCCTTAAGAGATAAAACACAATCTAAATTGACCGACTCAAAAGTAACTGATTCAATATTGCCGCCTCTACTCATGGGGTTGGTCAACAGTTTAAGACGAGGTTACCCATATACCACTTTTCATGTATATGTAATAGGGAACTTTACTTAAAAAAATTGTTGAGCGCTTAGTGTAAGGTTTTCTCCCACTTGGAGATTTGTCTCTGTTTCTAATAGCTTCTGAATTCCCTCCCTTCCTCTTTTCTAATTTGGTTTGGCGTGTGGTTTTTTTGTTTTTTGTTTAATAAAAATGTTTCCAACACATAAAACAACCAGTCCACCCACTTGGAGATTTGTCTCTGTTTCTAATAGCTTCTGAATTCCCTCCCCTCTCCTCATTTTCCTATTTGGTTGGGCCGTTGGGGTTTTGTTTAATAAAAACTGCTTTCCAACACATAAACAAAAAGTGCCCCACAAAGGCATCAATTGTTTCCTAAAAGATATTTACAAAGGAAGGCAAGTGGTTTGTCTAAAAACACTAGTCTCGTTTTCTCGTATCATTATACTCTTTTTATCAGATTGGAGCATAACGTATATAAAATCTTCATGAAACTTCTTGTTATGAGTAGTAATGTTTGAGTAGGTAGCACCTCAGGGGAACAGCACTAGAATACTTTTTGCTTAATAAACCTTTAGAAACGAGAACACGTTAAAATCTCTACAAACAGTCAGGTTATTTAAAACGCTGGGATTGTCTTGTTTCTTGTAGGTTGAACTCTCTTTACAATATAAATAAGCCTTCGATATTTAGGGGGTGTTTGTGTTAGCTCATTTACCGGGCTTATGAGCTTATGTAAATTTGGAAAAGCTTATAAGCCCGCACTTTTCAGCTTATGAGCTTATCGGATGAGCTTTATTGCCTTAAATAAGGCATAAAAAATCATAAGCTTATAAACCAGAAAAAGTGAACTTAGGAGCTTTTCTAAATTTACATAAGCTTATACACACGGGATACAACCTATACCTATAAAAATCCAAGGGAGTCGGCTCCAAATACGTCTTAATTTTACCTAAAAATCTATTAACTTTCCAATCCTCAAACAATTTACCTCAGCATTGGCTCCACGAAACCTCGCGTTCCACGGAACAACGGCAACATACTTAATAGTCCCAAACACGGACTGCTCACAAACCGACTGCAACACACCATACTTATCAATGACCACCAACTCCAAAGACGTCTCCTACAAAATCAAACACATATTATAAAAAACTAAACAAATTGTATAATTTACGAATAGATAATAAAAAAAAGAGGAGAGGAGACCTTGGCAAAAACGATGTCGTTAGATGAATTGGATCGGATATGACCGTAAACAAGTTGAAGAACAGCGCTGCCTTTGAGAACACATTTAGCGAGGTAATGAGCTCCGGCGCCGCCGTGTGACGGTGAGGAGTTACGGCTGGCCGAGGATGATTCCTCCTCCGTAACCGCCATAATTAGTTGGTTAGGGTTAGTTATAATTCGAATGAGTTAAATTTTTATATAATTGAAACCCTAAGATGGATCAGTTGTGTTAATTAGATTGATTGGGTTGTTATGTGGAGAGGAGTGCTAGTTTGGGGGACAGAGAATGAAGAACAGGGAGTTGAGGTGTCATCAACTCCCATGTCAAAATCGACTAGTAATTATAGTAATACACATTTGACAAGTGAAACGCCGTCGTTTTTGGAGGCTGGAACAGTAATGGCAGTAATATGAACACTTAATACACATTTGACAAGTGAAACGCCGTCGTTTTTGGAGGCTGGAACAGTAATGGCAGTAATATGAACACTTGGCTCGGGTACTGTTCATCGGGAAAAAAAAAAAAAAAAAAAAAAAATTTATAATCCCGCTCTCCTTCTTTGGCCAAAAATAAGAAGAAAAAAAAATTACAGGACGTACTCTCATTTTTAACTATTTACGGCTTTCTAGGCTGGCGCAAAAAAAAAAAAACTCGCGATTGCCATTTAATATAAGAACATAAAGAAACTATCAACATGAGACCGAAAAATAACCCGACAAACAAACTAATATGAAAAAAAAATTGCTCATTTTACTACGTCGTTTTTCTAATTGATGCTACAGTAAAAAATATGAAACAGTACTCAGAACACTCGGCTTCGGGTACTGATCATTCGGCCCCGGAAAAAAAAAAAAACAAAAAAAAACTTTATAATCTCGCTATCCTTTCTTTGGACCAAAAAATAAGGAAGGAAACAAAAAAAATTACATGACGTTAACTTCAATTATATTCATACAACATTACAAAGTAATACGACGTCTGTGTTTTAGTCGTGCTTACAGTATATATGAACAGTGTTTCAGCCCAATGGGCTTCCCAGTTTGGGCCGGGCCACTTTTTTTTTTAACTGTCGTGCTACAGTAATGGGAACAAGTGCTGGCCAAGGGCTACACAGTTTGGGCCGGTCCACTTTTTTTTATTTTTTTTTTTAAATACGCAATACAAATATAAATACTCGACACAAAATAAAAAAAATAAATTACAAAGTACTGATTTTCATTATCAAAAAATACCGCGTCATGAGCGCTCAAACAGAAGCCTCATATAATAATACAACTCCGCACAAAATAATATTAAAAAAATTTATGTTCGGCACAAAAGTGATACGGCCCACTTTTTTTTTAATCGTCGTGCTACAGTAATATGAACAGTGCTCGGCCCAATGGGCTCACAGTTTGGGCCGGCCCACTTTTTTTTATTTTTAAATACGCAATACAAAAAAAAATACTCGACACAAAATAAAAAAAGAAAATTACAAAAGTACTGACTTATATAAAAAAAACCACTATTAAACATAAGACCAAAAAAATAAACCCGCACAAAATAATATTAAAAAAAAAATTTGTTCGGCACAAAAGTGATACGACGTCGTTTTTTACGTCATGCTACAGTAATATGGCCACTTTTTTTTTATAAATACGCAATATAAAAAAAAAAATTAGATCAAAAAATACCCGCGCCATGAGGCCTAACACATAAGCCCATATAAAAAAAACCACTATTAAACATAAGCCCGAAAAAATAAACCCGCATAAAATTAAAAAAATAGGAAAAAACAATTAAACCCGCAACTATGCGCGAAAAATTAACGTCCCGCAGCAACGCGCGGGTAAACATGCTTGTTAATTAACAGCAAATATTTATAAAAATATATGTATAATTAAATAGCATAAAATTTTAAAAAATATGATGAAATTAAATTATAAAAAAAATATTTAAAAAATACGATGAAAATAAAATTTGTTTTTTAATTAAGAAGTAACACATGTCAATTTAAGATTTTAAGATTATATAGTTTTCTAAAATGAGATAAATGATCAAGATTGCATATCCTTATATTTACATAACTAGTAAGTTTAAAAATCTGAATTTTTAAGACTTTTTAAAAATAAAATATCCTAAATACTTTATAATATATAGTATAGAAGCATAGATATAGATATAGATTATATCAACAAAATGAGTTGGCAACTAATTATGGAGGATAAATATTTATTGGATGTAGCATTTCTCATATTGATATATGTTAATTTAATGGTATGTTTGGTGACACGTGACAGTAGCAGTAAGCACTAGTAGGAGAAGTAGCGGGAGCAGGAGCAGTAAGCAGTAGCTGTTTGTATAAAAAAGATATTTGGTAACGTAGCTGTAAGCTGTAATTAGAAAGTTTAAAATTACGAAAAAGGGCATATAACCCGATTAAAGAAATTATAAATTTTATATTTGAGGGTATAAATGTAATTTTATAACAAACTGCTAGGAGTAGTTCTGAAATGCTTCTCCAATAAGCATTTGAGATTGGAGCGGTTATACAATATTCAAATGCTTGTTGAGGTGTTGCCAAACAAACTATTCATCTAAAATGTTTACCGCTTGTCGCTTGCCGTTTCTAAACGCTCCAAAACGCTTGTTGCCAAACACAACCTAACTATTTTTTCTATTGATAGTGTCAGCTTGCACTTTATAATAGTTAAAAATGTTTATGCAAAGATTTAGTATTACACATTGAACAACTTTTATTTAATATAAGTATATGCTATAAAAATGCTCTTTTTACGATATGATGCTCTTAACAAAAATTTATAAACAACACTTATCCAAAAACATACTAGTGAAATTGAATAAATAACTAGCAGGGTACCACGCGTTGCGGCGGCGGGTACCATGTGATTAAACTTAGTCGTCATCAAAATAAAAATGATAAGCTGATCAACCGGAGAATAATAAAAAAATGATCCTAGTCCGACCCGGTTCACCTGTTTATACCAGTTTCGCCCGGTTATCTCCGTTTCATTTTCGGACGATTTTTGTCACACCCCTAGACGGGGGCCTGGACGAAATACGTGTCCGAGGGCGTGACGTCATCATAATCCGAAAACAAGGCGCAAGAGAACGACCACTAATGGACGTTTTGGAAATCATAACTCATTGCATTGAAAAAAATAAATAAGTTTTACATGATTTAAAAGAAATTAAACATTTGCGGAAGCATAAGTAAAATGTAGCGGAAGCATAATTTGGTTTTCAAAAGACAATGAGTATGATATTTTGATAAGTCTTGAAAGAGTATCATATTGCACGTAGACTCCACATAGCACATCAAGAAGTCCAAAGCTAAGCACCTGAGAAAAACATGCTAAAACGGTCAACATAAAGTTGAGTGAATTCATAGGTTTAAGTAAAACATTCATGAGGACCAAATACGTTTAGTGAATACAGCTTCACTCAATGTATTACGAAAAACATTTAATAATCAGAAACGTTCAACCAAAGTAGTGTGGACCACAAGTTTACAGTACGCACGTGACAGTTATAGGAGATATAACTTCACATACAAAGCACATGCGACTATTATATCGATACAAATCCGCATGAAAAGTGTAAAACTGTTGCGCTAAGCCATGACACCTGAAGCTAATTTAGTCCAACATGGCAATGTTAACAATGTCCTGTTGCATAGTATTCCTGCCCTTAACCGGTGTCCCAAACCAAAAGACTCACCATAGTGCACAAATCGTCATGACATATATCCTTTGTTCATCGACGGACAGAAACAAGTAAGTGCATACTTACCTGATATGATAATTAGTCCCCCAATAGATTCTATTATTATTCACTCGCGCATCCCTTAACCGTCCACCGTCGAGAAATTAACAGTTCATGATAAATTCGGGGCAAGTAGTTTCGAAGTGTTGTTAAGCAAACTTAGTCAACACGTAAAATAGGATAAGGTAACTGAAAACGCACTTGTGTCCTAATGAACAATAACCATTTTTTATTCATAACCAACTTTTAAATACTAATCCCTTAAGTAGAAAGAGTGAGATTATCAATCAAGTAACCAGTTGTAATTAGTGTGTAAACGAGTTGAGCATTCGGTAACGTAAAAGTTTGTAAACGAGCATGTTACTTCTCACAACCCAAAAGATAATAAAACATTTATTCAAACGAAGTAAAATATGGGTGCTATGAACTCACCTTGGATGTTGCAGAGCAACTAGCAAAATGCAAATAATAAGCACAGCTACAAACGGAGAACGGGAACGGCTTTGCCCAAGAAGTTGCAGCTAAACTTTAACGGCTAAATCCACTAGTTTAATGATGTGAATTTGGTTGTACCATGGATGAGTACATCCAACGCGACTATTGATAAGGGATTTGGATTTTCAAGTTGGAGAATTAGTTTGGTGGTTTGGTTAAATAAAATAAAGTCGAAAAACACACAATGCACAAGTATGTAATATATTCCGTATATATATTACTTATGAAAAATGAACAATTATATAATTCATATGGTGAAGTATATAATAAAGACAAACATTCAAAAGGAAAAATCGTAGTATATAATACTTTACAAATATTATATAAGAAACGTGGTTAAAAATAATGGTAATAATATAATTCGACGCGTTTTCAAAAGTCACCAATTAAATTAATAAAAAGTTATTGCGTAAAAGTAAATACACGTAGTTATGAATTAGATAAATGACGTTTTTAAAGTTCTTACAAAACTTATTATTTTATTTATTAGAATCATAAAAAGAATTTTTTTATATATTATGAGTTTTTCGTTGCGCGTTTTAAAGACTAAACTAGTTTGCTTTGTTTTTATAAAAGTAGAAATTTTCGAGTTTATTTACCGATTTATTGTAAAATAACAATTAAATAATCTTAAAAACATAATAACTTTGTCATTTTTATCGGTTTCTAAAATAGTAACAACTTTTAAATAAAAAATTTACTAAGTATAAAGATTTTTAGAAATTTCGGCATGACTTTGCCGTTTGTATGACGTTTCCATTTTTACCAAAACCATTGTGTTTCCCATTTAACCAATATAGATGTTGCAATATATTCCGTGTGTTTCAATATGTATCTAAATTAGATCAATAAATAGCAAAATAAATAAAAACCAAACACACCCCTTAGTGGGGGCTGCTGTCCCAAACACACCCCATGTGGGGGTGGTTAACAGCGAACCAAACGCCCCTTTAGGGCTGCTGTCCGCAGAACCAAACGCACCCTTTTTAGTAAGACCAAACACACCATACTTGGCTGTTTTACAACCAACCAAACGCACCCTTGTGGTTCGTTAACCACAGACCCAAACACCCCTAGTGGCTGCTAAACGCAGATCTAAACACCCCTATATACTTCTAATATACCAAACGCACCCTAATGTTGTTTAAACCACGACACAAACACACCCCTTAGGCTGTTACTACAGCCAAACGCACCCTTACGGGTTGTAAAACCAGAAAACAAACACCCCTTTAAAATTTTACTAGTTTTTACAAAATCATAACCAACCCACTCGAATAAATAAAAAGAAATGTATAAAAAAGAGAGGTGCGGTGGCAGTGGTACGCGGCTGCTGCTAAACCCCAAACGCACCCTTTGGGTGTTATTAAAAATCACACGCACCCTATGTTGCGGCGGCTGTGGTGAGGGCAGCGAGGGGTGAAATGGTGAGGATTAGTGGTGGCTGGTGTAGTTTTGAAGGTGGTGGTGTGGTGTTTGCTGCAGCAGGAGTGGCGGTGGAAGGGAGATGGTGATGTAATGGTAGGCGTGGGGGTGATGGATGCTGGAGATGCGGCGACGATGGTGTGGATGATTTTGATGTTGTCTGGTAACCTGATACGGTGGCGGCGTGTTTAAGGTGGTCGGAAAAACTTTGGCCGGTAGATGGAGGAGTATTGGATACCGAGTGATGATGGTGATAATAAGTTGTTCACGGAGGTGATGGTGTCGTGGAGGAGGGTGCATGGCGTCGGCTATGCTGTGGCCAGAAATACTCGCCGGGAACAGTTTCAAGCGCCAGAAAAGTTTGAGAGGAGTATGAAGATGTGGCAAGGTATGTTCAAGAAATGAATGAAACCCTATCTAACTTTATCTATTTATCTAGAGACCCTTAAAAACAAAGTGACAAGTGTTTAATAGTTTAAGGTCAATGGTGTAATTATTTTCATAGGGACCAAATGTGTAAATTTTGTAAAGTATTGGTTCGGGACTCGTTTGAGCTGGTTAACGATTTATTCACAGCACGAAAATTACACTGTTGCGTTCAAAATGATTTTTCCAAGAATTATAAGTATTCACTCGACTATTTTTGCATAAGTGTTTTATAACATTTATTTAAAATGTTTATTATGATAAACTTTATCTGTAAAAATAAACTTTTAACTTAAATGCTTCAGTGCGTTTTTTAATAAAACGATTTTTGAATAAAATGTTAAGTAATTTATTAAATATTTTTATTTAACAAAAAGTGATAATTAAATATAATTTAATTATTTTCTCGTTTCTGAATCTTGCGAGGGCATTTCAGTCACCTTCTGACTGTTTCCGGGTCTCGGTCAAAACTAAAAAGTTGTCAGGAATGTCGTTTTACATCAAATTGCTTTAGAGTCCGAGTTGTGAAAACGTAATTTAGCGGGTCGTTTTTGATAAATCAACTTATGAAATTATAATAGTTCTTCTCAGTTTCCAAGTTAAATAAGTTTGAAAATAAAATAACCAATGAGAGAATAAAATAATTTTGAGTATTTATAATTTTAAAGTACGTTTCAAAGATGTACCGATTACGGCGGTAATCGTTTTTAGTGACCGTAAAAGGTCAAAAGTCCAAAAAAAAAAAGTCAAATTGGAACTGAAAAGTTAAAGGGTAAAGTAGTAATTTAAAATATCGAAAATTGCGGGGTGTGACATTACCTACCCCTTAAAGGAATCCCGTCCCGGGATTCGATTTTTGTTAACCGATTGTGTGATTAGGAACATATTTAGGATTTGACAAATCCGTTTTTAACATGGCGTTGAAATTTTATTCAGCAAAATTCAATGTTTTGACACTTCTTAATATACAAAAATTTTGGCTAAGTTTGACCAGGTTATTTAATTCATCAACATGAGTATTTTAGAAAAATATCATTACAAGTTTTGTGGTTGATGTAACAATATAAGAAAGTCTACTGTAGTAAAAACATAAAAGGAGAAAGTGTAGACGCGTGGGTATGTTTGTATAAGAATTTAATCATTTAAGGGCAGAGATATCTGTAAGGACCGGTGATTAATATCAAACGAGGCTAAAAGATGTAAGTATTCAACTTACTTAGAAAGTACGAGGAAGTATCGTGACTCAACTCACCTTAAACAAAGGAGGAGAATAAAGTATAACCGAACGGCTCTAATCGCGACTTAATATAGATGCGCCGTAGAATGAGAAATAATAATAATAATAACGGAACGTTGCACACAACGTTTAGTAACGAAATAGACAACATAAATACAATTGGTTGTGTTGGGGTGGGTTAAAGAGTTGTGGGGGGTTGGCCATGTATGTTTATGCTTTAGTTTAGTCAACAAAATGTGTTTTTACGACTTATTAAATTTATAAAGATGTCACGACGTTCTTACGAAAAGTTACTATTTATAGAAAGTTTTCATTTTAGGAAAATTTTAATTTCTAGACGTTACTAGCATCCCCTAATTTAATCGTTTCTATATCTTCCAAAAACGAACTATTGAAACCCTATCGTTTAACCAAAATACTTACTTCGCAAAATAGAAATATATAAAGTGTTGCTATATATAGAGAATGACCAACGACAATTGACTTATCATTTAGAAAATTTCCTAAAACCTATCAGTTTTGATATTAAGAAGCTCCACGAATATTTCATAAACTTTCGACCTAATAAACCCATTCGGGCATTTTTAAACGTCCGTTTTCCCCTCATTTAAAACTCGGACCAACAACTATAGTTTTATAAATCACCCATGGACTTGACCATAATGCCACAATATTTTTCAAACTATCCAAAATTCTTTTACGCCAAAACTAATCAACCAAATTCATTATACTTCAAGCCTAACCTTATCGTCATCTTTGTTGCAACTCACAATTCTCACATCCTCTCAACAAGAACAATTTGTATATCCGAAATCATCAAAAATCTTTATTAGAATATTTATTCATTTTATTCATAAAAAAAAGATCATAGCACAAACATATGGAGTCTTGAATCAAAAGTATAAGAATACACAGCAACAATAACTATAACAAATGGTGGTGGGATGCAGAGAGTGGACATTTTGAGAAACAATATCCCCCGAATAAAGGTCAACAAATGGGAGGAGCTCACGGGAGAGCTCAAGTGATACGTGACGAAATATCCTACTCAGTCGTTAGTTCGAGGATAAATCAAATCCATTAGCTAAAAAGCGCACAAGTCGGTTAAATCCACAAACAGTTCGTGATCGCAAGGTTTTGTAACGGAAAGAGTAAAAATTTTAAGAATGAGGTAAGGTAGTTCAAGCGAGGCTTTAAGATTCTATTGAGTGGTAAGACACGATCGCGTTTCTAGGTCTTTTTAAAAGATTTTCGGTGATTATCGGGTTCGAGTTCATACTCATGTCATATCAGTAATGTTCCAAAATCTTAAAAGTAAGCACTATTTCTCTAAATTCTAGGTCGTGTGTCATGTAGTTCTTCTCATTAACTTCCAATTGGTAGTAGCTAGTCCTTAGGTGGATTTTTGAGGTAGACGCTACATCCTCGCAGTTGATCGAAAAGATCATCTATACTAGATAACGGGTAACGGTTAGCTTGTTAAATTCTCGGCTTGTCGGTGTACATCCTGAAGGATCCATCAGAGGTTTCATCGGTACGAGGATCTCATAATTCACGTGATTCTATCTCACTAAAAGGTAAGTATATTGAAGAAAATCTTCTAGTTCTATTGGTTATAATCCACTTAGAGTGATATGCTCATTAAATTCTAGAACCTTTAATTTCCATGACTACAGGAAGCATGATTTTAGTCTCTCGGCTAAGGGTATGGTTTTTCTATATACCAAGGTTGAAGAAAATCTGCTTAGTTATGATGCAGTACGAATACAAACGACACCGTTAACGACACGACTCATGAATACGCACTAAACAAAAATAAATAAGTAAAATACAAATAAAATATAATCTCGTTAACAATGTAGAGGAAGAAAAGAAAATAGAGATGAAAGTAGGGTAATTGACAAAATTTATAGTGCACTCCCAGCATAGCCTGGTTCCAGTTTCTGATTTATACATAGGTGATCAATCTATGTATAATTAAGAACTACGATAAAAATGCTCTTTTTCGTCAAACTAATTGAATTACAAAAAATCTTATATGGTATAAACGATATAGTTTATTGATGTAGCAAAAATGGTTATGGTGGTAAATGAAAACAGGTTTTTATATAACGACGCAAATAATTTTGTAAGATAACGGGAAATGTTTTATGAGGGTAACAAAAATAGTTTACAAGAAAGTGCGTGACGGTTTATAATGTAATGGTAACAAATGGTTTACGAGTTGACAACCCGATGCCGACATTTATAAAGTAGCAACGTAAAGTTTATAACATACAACGAAGTAGTTTTCATAGATGTTGACTAACATATTTCAGTAAATGACATCGAAATAGTTAAATAAATGACAACGAAATAATTCCCTGAGGTAGAACAACGAAAATAGTTTGTAAGATATCTGCAAAATAATTTATAATAGAGTAACAAAGGGTTTATAATTAACCGTAAATTAGATTATAAAATGAAAACGAGTTGGTTCATTAACTTATACTCAAATAAGTTATGAGGTAATAGTAAGATAATTATAAAATGTTGACAAAAAGGTTCATGGAATGATATCAAAATAGTTTATAAGGTGTTGAAATAAACAAGAAGTTATCAGCAAACGGTTTGTAAACTGGTGGTAAAATGGTTCATAACGCGATAACTAGATTTATAAGACGACACTAAAATAGTTCATAGGATACCATCCACTTAGTTAACAATAGCAATACAGTTTACATAAATATAATGAGATGGGTTGTAAGACGGTAAAGGAGTAGCTTACTTATATTTACTAGAGAATTAAAGTGTAACTGACAAAATCGTCATGACACAAATTGAACAAATGATTTTGAGAAATCCACACAATACACGAATAATTCACAGTAAATACTAGGCAAAAACACTCTTAGATATTTTCAGCCTGAGTCTACTTTGGTTTCACTAAATAGGGAAAAATCTTTCAAAAGTATGTAATGGCGTCAATTTTTAGTTTCTTTACATAAACATCACGTTACCTTTGACGGTGTTTAGAGGCTCCAATGAGTTTTAACCTCCTAAATACACGGTTCAGATTTCTAATTTTCCACTATGGCCTCTAAGTTGAATATCGAAACGGGTGTCCTATAATTCCTACTCACATGGCCAACACTCTTGTAGTTATTGCACTTCGCAGTGCATGGTCTAGTGTGATGCAACTTTCGTTTGTTATGGAAGAGATTTTTTTTTTTGGGCATTTCTTACTACCTTGGTTTCCTAACGTACGACCTAATCCATTTAGTCGCGAGCCATGTGGGATTCTTTCCCCAATAAACAGTAATTAGCTTCGATAGCATTAGCTAATTTTCGTTGGTGCAATGCACTCGGATCCTCGTGTAACTCGTTCCTTGTCTTGTCGTCGGTATTTACTTCAAAATCGAACGGGGTAAAAGAAATGAAATAATTCGAATAGATGAATAAGTATAGACTTATTTATACAATTTATTTTTTTTAGATGGAGTGGCGTTCCAAATCCTTTCAAATAAAGAGGTTTTAAAGTAGCCCACTTAATAATCTCTGATGCAATACGCGTACTCATAAAATCTCAGGAGATGGATGAAAATACGATGCAAATCACTCAATGAATATGGGTACGAGAGTTTAAAACCATCTTCGAGAGACGTGAAGAACAATTTAGGCAAATCGACATAGAGTTCAAAATAGCTGATGAGTACACGGTTAAAGAAAATAAGATAATATCTTTAAGTGAAGCGATTTTACATAGCAATTACCAAATAAAACCTCCAGTTACAAGTCCCGCCCATAACAAGACTTGGAAACTTAGATGCATACATTTTCCAGATGTAAACATTAACCTGTCGGGTTTTCGCGTAATACTATTTGTATAAGGTTATGAATATTTAAGTTCAAGACCATTGCCATCCTCACAATGCCCTTAGACAAATTTTTGAGACCATTGTGTCATCCACAATGTCTTAGAAAGGTTTAATATTTATATAGACAACTTCTATATAAGTAAATAGAGGAAAAACTAAGGCAACGTAAACCAGCGGAGAAGAGATAACCGCAGAAGAAAAGTATAAACTCATAGAAAAGAAACCGCCAAGAAAAGATAAACGCAGAGAAAGGTAAGCGTAAGCACATATGCAATAAACACTATAAGGCACACAAAAAAGCCACGTAAGGATCACATACTGTTATAGTCCAGACCTAATACGTACCTAATATCTAACCCTGGTTCTCTATAACCTTGGCTCTGATACCAATCTTGTCACTACCCCCAGGACGGGGCCTGGCCGAAATACATGCCGAGGGACGTGACGTCATCAAATCCAAACACAGCACAAGAGAACTGACCACTAATGACGTTTTGGAAATCATAACTTCGTGTCAATGTTTAAAAATAGGTTAGTTTTTACATGATTTAAAATAATTAAACAATTGCGGAAGCATAAGTAAAATGTATGCGGAAGCATAATTTTGGTTTTCAAAAGACAACGAGTATGATATTTTTTGATAAAGTCTTTGAAAGATTATCATATTAGCACGTAACTCCACATAGCACAACAAGAATTCCAAAGCTAAGCAACTGAGAAAAACATGCTAAAACGGTCCAACATAAAAGTTGCGTGAATTCATAGGTTTAAGTAAAACATATATGAGGACCAAAAAACGTTTATGAATACAGCTTCAACACTCAATGTATTATGAAAAACATTTAATAATCAGAAACGTTCAAATCAAAGTTTAAGTTGTGGACCACAAGTTATTTACAGTACGCACGTACAGTTAATAGGAAGATATAACTTTACGTACAAAGCACATGGCGAACTTACGAGATCCTAGTATTAATTGACTATTATATATTACGAATACAAATATTCGCATAAAATGTAAATTACTGTTAGCGCAAATAGCTCATGACCACACGAAGCAATATAGTTCAACAGGGCATGTTTACATCCTGTTGCATAGTATTCTGCCGTTAAGACCGTTGTCCCAAACCAAAGAACACCATAGTGCACAATCGACATGACCAAAAAATCCGTTTGTTTCATTCACGTAACAGAAACAAGGAAAGGATGCAATGCTTACTCCGATAGGATAATTAGTCCCAATAGGATCTATTTAATCGACATCGCTCGCTTCCCCTCAAACCGTTCCTAGTCGTCGATAAATTAACAGTTCATGATAAAATCGGGCAGTAGTTCGTGTTGTTAAGCAAACATAGGCAACACGTAAATAGGTGATATGGTTAAACTGAAAACACTTGTTCCAATGAAGAAATAACCATTATTATTCAAACAACTTAAATACTTAATCCCCATAACGTAGAAAAGAGTGTGATATCAAATCAAGTAACCAAAGTTTGTAATTTAGTGTGTAAACAGTTTGTAATTCGGTAACGAAACAAGTTTGTAAACGAGCATGTTCTCACCCCCAAAAGATAATAAAACATTTATTTAAACGAGTAAAAATATGGGGCTATGAACTCACTTTGATGTTGCAACGAAAAAAAAAAAAAAAAAGCCCCCAAAACCCCTAAGGCCAGAAAAAAAAAAAAAAAAAAAACATTGCAACTAATAAGCACAGCACAAACGGAGAACGGAACGGCTCGACCAAGAAGTTGCAGCTTAACTTAACGGCTAAATCCCACTAGTTTAGGATGATGAATTTGGGTTTACCGATAGATGAGTACATCAACGCGACTCGTTGATAAGGGATTTGGATTTCAGGTTGGATGAGTTTGGTGGTTGGTTAAATAAAATAAATCGAAAAACACTACGCAAAGTGATGTAATATATACCGATATAAAAGTACATATGAAAAATGAACAATTATATAATTCATATGGTGAAGTATATAATAAAGACAAATATTCAAAAGGAAAAATCGTAGTATATAATACTTTACAAGTATTATATAAGAAACGTGGTTAAAAATAATGGTAATAATATAATTCGACGCATTTTCAAAAGTCACCAATTAAATTAATAAAAAGTTATTGCGTAAAAGTAAATACACGTTTAAAGTTATAAATTAGATAAATGACGTTTTTAAAGTTTTTACAAAACTTATTATTTTATTTATTAGAATCATAAAAATGATTTTTTTTATATATTAGTGTTTCGTTGCGCGTTTTAACTAAACTAGTTGTTTTGTTTATAAAAGTATAGTTTTTCGTTTATTTACCGATTTATTGTAAAATCACAATTTAATAATCTTAAAAACCATATAACTTTGTCATTTTATCGGGTTTCTAAAATAGTATAAACTTTAATGAAAATTTACTAAGTATAAAAAATTTTAGAAATTTCGGCATGACTTTGCCGTTTGTATGACGTTTCCATTTTTACCAAAACCATCGTTTTTTTTCCCATTTAACCAATATATGTTGCAATTTATATCCACGTGTTTTAAATTTATAACTAGACGAGACAAACCAATTCCCAAAATAATTTAAACCAAACACCCCTATATACTTCTAATATACCAAACGCGCCTTATGGTGCTTCGCTTAACAACCAAACGCACCCTAATGTTGTTTAAACAACGAAACAAACACACCCCATAGGCTGTTACTACAGCCAAACGCACCCTAAATGGTTGCAAAACAGAAAACCAAACGCCCCATATGGGCTGTAATTCGCAGAACCAAACGCCCCCCTTATGGCAGCTTAAACGCGAAAACAAACACCCTTTCGGGTTGTTAAACCGCAGCAAACAAACACCCTTTTGGGGGCTGCTGTCCACCGAACCAAACGCACTATTGTGGCAGTTTTTACACAGCCAAACGCATCCTTATTGTTTTTAAAAAAGAAAACAAAACTTAATAACTACAACCAAAAACATAACCATCCAACTCGTAAATAAAGATATATAAAAAATGGAGTGGCGGTGGTTTCGGTTGACTGCTGGTGGCGGCAGTGGAGGTGGCGAGGCTGAGGATGGTGGTGTTGGCTGTTGGTGGTGACGGGGGAGATGATGGTGAGGTGGTTGCAGTGGTGTTGTTGGGGACGTGGAGGTGAGGCGGCGGAGGAGATGGTGGTGATGTGGGACGTATACGGTGGTGTGATGGACGTGGTGGTGACGGCATGAAGAGGCTGCGGCTGGCCGGAGGTGGGTGGCCGTAAAAGTGGCCGGAGGTCGATGACGTGGTGGTTTTGGTGTTGGTTGTGGTGGGGTGATAGATCGGTGATGGAGGATGGCTATGATGGCAGCAGCGCCCTCGCCGGAAAATACTTTTCCGGTGGCCGAAAAGTTTGGCGGCACCAGAATTTGTGAGAGAGGAGAGGGGAGGGTGTTAGGGTTTTGTGTGTGTGTATAACTTGAGATGGAAATGAAATATTTAGTAAAAAATTTATATTTATATAAAAAGTTAGAAAAATTTGTGGCAAGTTTATTATAGTTTAGGGTTAAGATTGTAAATATTACTATAGGGACCAAATGTGTAATTTTTGAGTAATCTTTTATAAAATTTATTTAAAACGTTTATTATTTATTTTATATATTTTCGATAAATTTGTCCGTAAAATGATCCTTTTACTCGAATATTTGCGTCTTCAACAAACGTCACTGAATAAAATGTTAAATAATTTATTAAATATTCTTATTTAATAAAACGTGACAATTAAATGTAATTTAATTATTTTTGTGCCGGTACTCGTTCTTGATCCTAGAATCTTGCGAGGGTATTTCAGTCACCTTCTGACTGTTTTCGGATCTCGGTCAAAACTAAAAAGTTGTTTGGAATGTCGTTTTACATAAAATTACTTTAGAGTCTGAATCGTGAAAACGTAATTCAGCGGGTCGTTTTTGATAAATCAATTTAGAAATAACATTTATCTTCTCGTTTTCAAGTCAAATAAGTTTCAAAAATAATTTGTAAATGAGCAATAATAATAGTAATTATGGTTTATTATTTAAATATGTTTCAAAAATTTACCGGCTACGCGGTAATTGTTTTTATGTGACCGAAAAAGGTCAACAGTCAAAAAGTCAAGTCAAAATCATAAAGTCAAAGGGTAAAATAGTAATTCAAAATATCGAAAATTGCGAGGTGTGACAGTTTTTATTGGCTAGCCGAACCGGTGGCGACTCCAGTTTTCGGTTAAACCCGTTGGTTCAGTCCGGGTTTTAAAATCATATGCACCATCAACTTGTTAACATATAAATTGTATGAATTTTTGTGTGCTTTATTAGATTGTAAAATATGTCTAATAACATGTATTTTTTATTTTTTTGGGTATTTTAAAAATAACATTAATTAGGGTGTTTAATATTTTAATTAGTGTATGCTTGTAACATATGCTTTATAATATATATTAATTAAAATTAAATTTAGGAGTGGATTAAATATTTGTACCATAAGCTATATAATATGTAATACTTAAAATTTGTGACGAAAAAGGTCAACAGTCCAAAAAGTCAAGTCAAAATCCTAAGGCAAAAGGTAAAATAGTAATTCGAAGAATATCGAAGAATTGCGAGGTGTGTGAACAGTTTTTATAGGGGGCTAGCCGAAACGCGTAGTGCTGAACAGATCCAGCTTTCCGGGCGTAAACCGTTGCGTTCAAGTACGGGTTTTTAAAATAATATGCCAACATCAACTTGGTTATAATTAATGCTGTATGAACGCCTCTTTTTGTGCTGCTTTATTAGATTGAAAATATGATCTGTAATAACAGTATTTTTGTATTTTTTTTTGGTATTTTAAAAATTGAACATTAATTAGGGTGTTTATATAATTTTACGAATTTAGGTTCTGTATACTTGTAACATTGGCAAGTTTATAATAGATAATAATATAAAATTAAAAATTTTAGGAGTGGACTTAATTAGAGATGTCCCTAAGCTATTATAATATGTAATAACAGAGTAAGAATTCAATAACAGATGATCTGTGTTAATGTTTCAAACAATTGAACTTAGTACAAAATAAAGCTTTTTGAATCCGTTGTTTATATGTGTGACTTTGTACAAATTTAATGAGGATGATTGTGTAGATATTAATCCTCCACTTGTTATATGTGGTATACGAATTAATTATGAAGAAACACTAAAAAATGGAAAAGTATAGAAAATACAATGAATAGAATAATGAGAAATGTTATGTTATCGAACTAAATGTTTACTCAATATGTAATTATATCACAACATATATTCAATAAGTTGACATGTGTAATGGTCTCTCACTCATTTTACATCCAACTCATAATTTCCAAAACTCTTTTTACAGATTTGTTACCCTTCATAAATTGGTTGCCAACACATTTTGTTAGATTATAAATGTTTTGATAAACATATGGTGGATGTAGCATTTTCACAATCAATATTAGGCTCATTGTAAACGTCTCTGAATGAAAGGACTTATAAAAAATATTAGGCTCATTGTAAACGTATCGATGAAAGACTTATAAAAATATAGTTTATAAAAATTAGATTTTATTTTTTTTGTTCTGTATCAAACATTTAACAAATATGTAGAGTTTAAATAAAATGAATAATAATAGTTTAAAATATAGTATAGCACTATATTTAGAGATTTACTATTTATTACCCTAATTTAAGTATAATGCTAACAGTGAAAGAAGGTTTTTACACCTTTTAGCACTAAAATAGTGCATAAAACACTTTTAGTGTCAACATTAACAGGAAGAAAAGTGATACTATATTTTTAAAGAAAAAGATTAATAGACTTAAAATTGAGTTGTAATAGTCATTAGCTTATTGAGTTATGAAGAAATGTCTTGATAGTTGCAACAAATGAATTATTTCCACACAAATGTAAGCATAAAATAGACATAGGAGCAATGGGTGTCACAACGAAACCATGCGCCGAATCGACATGTCACCCCATTTGACGCCGCCGAGTGGGCGCCGTGACACCACCATAGCCCGCCGAAAGGAAATGCGCCGTGTACACAACGAAGAAAATGACAAAGGAAAAAAATTATACCGTTTAAATCAAACGGTTAACTTTTTAAAAAATGTAAAAAAATAATAATTTATACCCTCTTTCACTATACATATCCCTTCAAAACTCAAAATAAGATCATTTTCACACACATTCTTTTAAACTCTCTCAAATAACACCCCATTTTCACATACATTCTTCAAAACTCAAAATAACCGCTGAATGGCTACTGAACCAAATGATGTGAGACGAAGTACCCTTAGGCGACTACGGAAGAACTTTAAGCTGACGTCACACTGGCAAACAATTTGTTGGACATGTTGACCCGGTATCTTAAACAAATGCGTAGCCGTGTTCCTGAAATGATGTGAGTGGAGTCGCTGCCTGTCACACCCCGTAAATTCCCAGGTCAATATCTTTGACTTTTTAGTATGACAGTTTGACTTTATTTAAATACGTGATGAATTGACCGTTAACCGGGAAGTTTTCCCGCGCGTATTTGAAAAACATCCTTTGGACGCGTTCTGACTTGTTGCTTAGCATAGAATTTAGTAGTCAGTCACGTTTCTATTTTTTGTGAGCACGTTTGAAATAATTTAAAAACTCAAAAATATCCATTATGGCAAGCTTTTGGTCTAGCTTTTGAGCACGTTTGAATCAATCGTTTCGTCTAGCTTTTGGTGCAAGCTTGGAAATAAATCAACTAGAGTCTTCCACTATGGCAAAAACTCAAAAATATCCACCCTTGTGGTCCTTGTGTTTCGTCCGCACCCAAGCCAAACCAAACAACATCCCCTAAAGATCTCTAGCTTGTTCCCCCATAGTACACAATATATTTTCTTACCTAGGCTCCCAAATTTTGTGTGTATATAAGGATGTTTAGGTTCATTGTTTTCATCCACTCTCAAAAACATTTCATCTCTCTCCTTTTCCCTTTTTCCTTGTTGAGCCGCGACAACAAATACCCCTTGTGAGGGTTTCATTTTCTTCCATTTTCTTAAATATCACACATACAATATCACTTTCCAAGAGTTTTAAGGTGGTTCAAAGATTTTGTTCATTTGTTTCAAGAGTTTTTGCAAGAGTTTGATCAAGGGTTTCATCTTATCATTTTGGGTTTTCAAGTCTTTCAAGCATCCATGTCAAAGTTGTATTTCTATCCCGTTCGTATTGATTGTAAGTAAACTTTTGAAACCTTTCTCTTCTTCTTGTCCATTCGTGTACAAGGGTGTGGTCACCCATGTGTTTGTTTCATTTTTAGGATAACTAATGAATTGGTTTTGGTTAAACAATGAAAAAGATGGAAACTTTATATTTAAAAAGCATGTTTTGATATACTAGTTAGGTTAGAATGATCTTAGAAGTGTGGCGATGGGATTAAGGGAATATTTGTGGTGGTTTTGTTGTTGGAATGCAGTCGTGAATGGAGATAGGCTAGACTAGGCACTATGAGAAGTTGTGGTTTGGTTTTGGAGCGTTTGCGGATTAATGAGTTGATGTCCAAACTTTGCGTGTAGGTTTTAGGTGACTAAAAAGTGTTTTGATCAATAAAGGAAGCAACTTTAAGATAGCTCGTTTCGAGTAGATAGTTTTTCATATAAAGAACGTTAAAAGAGACATTGTAACGAAGGAATTACTGCCAAATGAAGTTTGAAATGTTTTGGTAAAAAGCTCTCATTTTGACTTTCTGCGCAGAATCAAAATCGGGCGATTTGACCCATTTTGAGCCCATTTTAGCAAAAGTATAAAGCACAAAAGTTGTCCGAAATGATGTTTTACTATATTTATCGCGTGGTTTATAAGCTTAAAAGTGAAAGACGAGTGAAATAATCTGAGTCAAAGTTAGATAAAAAAATTCCGGAAAAAGTCAAAGGCATAAAGCTAATTGGAAACTAAAAATGAGTTTTTAGGCGATTTCGAGTCCGTTTGAGCTTTGGAAACACTAGCGAGGGTCATTGTATTTTCATCAAATGGTTAGGACGCGTTAGTAACTTTTCAAAAACTATATTTCAAAAACGTTTGGACTTTCAAAAAGTAGCAAATCTTTAAATAAATATACTAAAGGACTAAAATTATGAAGTAGGCGTTTAGTCTTGCTTAGTAAGTTGCGCTGTAGGATGGACTTATCAAATAGTAGGGGGGACGGTATCAACGTCCGTGTTTTCAAAACTTCTTAAAATAGTAACTTTCCAAAATTAGAAAGTTTCCGAAAATAATAAGTTTTCGTCGAAAACGTCAGAATTAAGTTAAAAGCATATTTTCTTCATAAAGTCACGTTTTTATTAACGAAACTAAGACACAAATATGTGGGGATTCCATGAGTCCGTTTAAATGTTATTATGTCGTTCGTTCTATATTCCTTTCCTAAGACGCGTCATTTTCTTAGGTCGCGTTTAAGACATATTAATTTTCGTGCTTTATCCGTTAGTTATGTCTTTGCTCATCCTTACTTAAGGTGAGTTCATAGCCCCACCTTTTTATCGTTTTACAAATCATCTCATAGTTACTAAAGGGTTGAGAAAACATATGTTTGCTTTTCAGAAAAATGGGACACATGTACTTTCCGAGCTGAATTACTTGTACATTGCTCTCTAGTGTTGTCTAAGTTGCTAGATGCACTTCAGAACTATTACTAAACTTTCATGACCGTTAATTTCTTGACCGACTGACCGGTTAAGTGAGGCGCTTGCGAAGTGTAGAAAAGATAGTCTATCTGGGGATAATTAACCCCCGTCCGGGTAAGTAGCTCATATATTTCGAATGATGGAGGTGCGAGTCAAAACGGACGTATATCATGTCCGTGAAGGATTGGTTGTCTATGTCTTGAGGACACCTGTTAGGGACCAAGCTTTTACTTCTACTTGGCCATGATTTTATGCTACTTTGTACTTGAGCTTCGTGTATCATGTATGTCTTGTGAGGGCTATTTCTGACCTATAATATGTTTTATAGGGATATTGATCTGTTTATCCAGTATCTGTTGCAGCTTAGTGTTTCGTAAATAAACTTGTGGTCCACTGTTTACGGTTTAAATTAAATCATATGAAATTCACCAACCTATAATATGTTGACGTTTTTTAAGAATGTATATTCAGGTGCTTAATTTGGATTTCGTGCAAGGGTGTTTATTGGAGGTCTACTGTGCTATGTGCTACATCACGTTTTCAAGACTTAATTATATTCATGCTCGTTATTTATGTTGTCAAACTTATATATTTCGCATTTCGCTAAAAATCAGTTTGAATTTTTTTGGATATTATTGTAATAAAATACTTATTATTTGAATGCAACGCGTATTAACGAGTATGATTTTCAAAACGTCCCCTTTAGTGGTCGTTCTTGTATCTTGTGTTTGTGATATTCTTGACGTCCACACCCCAGGTTGCCTATTTCGTCCAGACCTGTTTTGGGGGTGTGACAGTTGGTATCTAGAGCAATGGTTATAGAGAACCATGTAGTATATTAGGTCTGGTCTATAACCAGTATGTGATCCTTACGTGCTTCTACTTGTCTTATATATGCATATATCTAAGTATTATTATTTTACTTAAGTAATATCTTGCCTAAGTTTATTATGCCTTAAACGTATTTTACTATAAATTTCATATGCCATGAGTGCATTTATGTTTTGCCATGAGTGCATTTATGTCTGCCATATGTTTATCTTTTCTCTGCATTTATTTTTGCCTTGCGTAGATTCTCCCATTCGTTTATATAAAAGTTATTTATATAGATACTAAAACTTTTCCAAAGACATTGTAAGTGAAGCAATGGTCTCAAACTTTTCTCAAGACATTGTAAGTGAAGCAATGGTCTCTATGCATTTCCCAAGACATCGTGAGTGACACGATGGTCTTTAAAAAATTTCATGCTTTTACATAATATCGTTTCACATAACATTGAAATTTGTCGCAGTCTGTCGACACTACATTATCTTACTATCCGAACCCGAATACGAGTTTGAACACTCGCCTCATACTGTCGAAACACCTACATCATCTTGTAACGTCTCAATCTTTCTTACTCCTCGTAATTTCTAAAACATGCCGAATAATTCGCACACGAATTTTACCCGTCATCTTGTAACATTCATTTTGGAAACACGACTTTTGAAATTCGACATATTTTATTTTATTTACTCCATTCGATTTTGGAAGAAAATAACGACAACATGACAAAGAATTTGTTCCGCGAGGATCAAGCGTATTGTAACCCAACGAATTGCTAATGCTATTGAAGCTATTGTTGTCTACGAGGCAAAAATCAGCATGGCTCGCGACTCGATGGATCAAGTCGTACGTTAGGAAGCCAAGGTGGCAAGGAATGCCAACAACAAAATAAAGGACAAAATGTCGTGAGAGCTTACATTGCTAGACCAAATAACAAAAATAGATATGTAGAAAAGTTACCTTTCTGCAACAAGCGTAAGTTGCACCACGCTAGGCCATGCACTGTGAAGTGCAACAACTACAAGAGAGTTGGCCATATGACTAAAGATTGTAGGATAACCCGTTTCGATAATGACTTTGAGGCGGTAGTGGCAAATTAGAAACCTGAGGTACCTATTATGAGTGTGGAATGTCACACCTCCAAAATCAGACAGCAGCGGAAAGGTAACATTGGGGTGCGACGTCATGGAACAAGAAGTACAAGTCACAGAAAACGACCTCAAAAGAAACGTTTTTAAAATAAGTTTTCACATTTGATGCATCAAAAGATCAGAGTTTACAAACAGGTCCGAACAGTTTTGAAATATCACAATGTTTTCAAACATGACAAATGTTTAGATAAAAAATTTCATCAAATGTAATAATAGAAATTCTTTATAAAACACTATTTTTAAAAGAAATTTTATCAAATGTATAAAATGAAGAGTCTTAGAAATACATATCCGTGCGGCTTCCTTCCAAGCAATATACCTGAAAACCTGAGATTAAAACATGCTAAAAAGTCAACAAATTGTTGAGTGAATCCATAGGTTTATATAAGTAAAATGAATGAACCGCAAGATTTAGGTAAATGGTGACAATGAAACACATTCATGTCAAAACAATTATTAATGCTCTAAGCTCATGACCCCGAAACCTTAACAAATTTTACCCTAAATAAAAGTAGGGTATTCTGCCAATAACCCTAAGAGTACATCAAATGTTAAATGCGTCACATGGTCAACATGAAACCATAATTTGGGACGGGGATTGTCAGTCCCGATAGATCTATCGACAACATTCACACTTACTACAATAACAACTAACGGTTCATGATAGAAAGGGGACTTAAGTAGCAGTGAAGGTATTTAGGCATTAATATCAGGCAATAATCAGGATAGCATACAGTTTAAAAGTACTTGCGTTCAAAAGTTAAAGCATAGCATGTAATCTCTCCCGAAATTTTATGAGATCAAGTAAGTAATAAAAAGGGGACTATGAACTCACCGTAAATAGACGAGAGTAGAAGATCAACGAAAAAGAATAGTGGAGATAAAAACTCCTAACCGCGACCTAGAATGATGGTGCGCAATTAGAAACATGAAATATAATAAAATGACATTTAAGTCATATATATAAATAATCAAATAAGAGAATAGTGGAATCCATATGTGTGTACATTCTAATTTATTCAGCACGCCCAAGCTTTTAAGAAAGTATAATATTCGTTTTTAAGTTTCGCCACTTTTTTAAAAAATTTATATTTTTGGTAAGTTTCTATTTTAGGAAAGTTTTTATTTCTGAAAAGTTTAGAAATTTGAAACGTTAATGTCGTCACGTAATAATATTTGTATTCCAATAATACCAACGCACCTAAAGTTTTAATCACACATTCTACTTTAAGTGTTAAGTATGTATATATATATATATATAGTTAAAAGACGTAACTTACTATTTTTAGACGTGACCAAACGCACCCAATAATTTATTAATCGTCTAATAATATTCGTTAATGTTTTTCAAGCTAAAACGGACTCTAAAACGCTCCTAAACCCAAATTTTACAAACTTCAGCATATACTTATAATTTTCCAAAAAGACAAATCACCAACGTTGCCCCCAATGTTTTCCTATCACCTAGCATTTTCTGACCAAAACCTCGCGAATTATTATGTAAAACGTCAAAATGAACAAGTTTTATGTTTTGTCCGAGAGCCAGTTCGGACCAAAAAAAAGCCCGAATCCTAAATTGAAAACTGCATCAGCTCACTTTTAAAAATCTATGCTGAATTTTTATAAAGAAAACGCATAACTGATCTTTGCTAAAAATCACCTTTTTTACGCACTTTCAGACCCAAATTCATCAAGATAGATTAAAACGTTGTTTCGGACAACTTTCGTGTTTCGGCCGAAGGCCGAAACGAACTAGAAAATGACGAAATTACCCTTTTTCATTTTTGCGCAACTAAAATTTTGACAGCTTTTATTTAAATTATATTTCCAACTTTAACTTCAGTTTTGACCCGTCGTTTAGCATTTTAAGACTGAATTTCCTAAACGACATTTTAAACAACTTTTATGTTTTAGCTGAAGGCTAAAACGGACTAGAAAATGACCAAAACGCCAAATTACTTTTCTGCACAAAATTACCATTTAACTCAAAAGTGCATAATTTTAATAAAATATTTTCCAAACTTCGGATGGCTCTAAAATCCTCGTTTTTAAGAGTTACGGGTTGAATTTTACATCAAAACGATCGTCTCGACAAATACTAACATAATTTAAAGCCTAAACTTTATAAAAACATTTTTACGACACCCTTATACCACTTTCAAATTTTCTACAATAATCTATCTATTTCGACACCCACGAAACTTCATCAAATCACCTCCAAAACTTCACAAATCCTACTCCTCATCATCTAAATCATTTACCAACATATTTACCTCAAAAATAATAATCTACACACATTCAAATGGATTCCAAGATAGTGAAAAATAAATTATGCACATAATATATCAAAAAGGTATTGAATTAGGTTCAAGATACTTACAATAGCAAGAAATAAACAAGATAGAAATCAAACCAATGAACCCTCTTGGTTCCTTGGGTTTTTCGAACCAAGCAAGCAAAACAAACACCCTCTTAAAAAAATTCTTTATCCCTAAATCTTTACCAAACCACTTAATAAACCAAACCCTTAGTCTTGATCTCCACCAAAATCTAAAGAAAAACCCTAAAATCATCAATCTTGGTCAAACCCTTGCATAGCCATTTAGAAGAGATTATTGTAGAAGATAAAATAGGAGGAAAGAAAATGTTGATGATAGTGGTTGTGTGGGTTCGGTGGCAGCAACAAAGGAAGAGGAGGAGGAAGACAAAAAAAAATTCTTTGAATGTTACTTTGTTTTTTATGTACAGAAAGAGGAGGAAAAAGATGTCGATATTTTCTATGTTGGGGTGTAAAAGGCCGGCTTTTATGGCTGGTAATAATATAATTTTTTTTAATTGTTGTGTATATTTATAAATGTAAGGTTAGATGAAAGGTAAGATTTAAGCTCAAAGGTGCGGTCTTTAGCAAGGTTCAACCAAGACACGAAAATAAAATAAATTTTACTAAAATAGAATTTATAAAGTCCTCGGGGTAAAATAATGAAACATTGAATTATAGAAAACACGCAGACAAGCAACGAGCTAAAAGACAGCTCAGAATTACCGGAAACGTAAAAATTACTGAATCGGGTAAACGGTAAAAATAAAAGTTTTACTTAAAGGTAAAAATATGGATAAAATATAAATTAATAAATTACCTAGTTTTGCGGAGTATTACAAGGAAAGCCAGGACATTACAAGAGAGATTGTCCAAAGCTGAACAGTGTGAACCGGATTTCAAAGGTAAAAGCTTGCGGGAACTCTAACGTCGTCAAAGGTAATGTTGATGTTTAAGGAGAGATTTTCCTGCCTTGCCTAGTGAAACCTAAGTAGACTTGAACCATATCCCCTAAGAGATTTGCACTAATACTTTCCTAATGAATTTCGTGTATGGTGTGGATGTTTTTAAATCCTCTATTAACTTATGTGTCAGGACGATTCTGTCAGTTACACTCCTTAAATTGTTACCGTCTTATGAACCCTTTCACTATTATTCTATAAGTCGTTTTACTATTATAAACTAATTGGATGTTATCTTATAAACTATTTCGTCTATTAAACCGAGATACTGTCATTTTATAAACTATTTTACCGCCAGCCTACAAACCGTTTTGCTGACAGCTTATTATTTATCTTGCTAACACCTTATAAACTATTTTGATATCATCGTATAAACCGTTTTGTCAACATCTTATAAATTATTCTGCTATCATCCCGTAAACTATTTTGCTATCATTTTATAAACTAATTTGTTTTCATATTGTAACCTATTTTGTTGGCGTTTATAAACTCTTTGCCATTATTTTATAAACTATTTCGTTGTCATTCTATAAACTATTTTGTTGTTAATTCGTAAACTAATTGTTACCATATTATAAACCCCTTACTATTACATTATAAACCGTCATGTAATTTTCTCGTAAATTATTTTGCTATCACCTCATAAACTATTTTTCTGCTATCTTATAAAATATCTTGTGTCATTATATAAACTACATTATTTTTGTTTTTACGAACTATTTTGCTACCTTATAAACCATATTGTTTATACCATATAAATTTTTAAACATGACACTAAGTTTGACGAAATGAGCATTTCATCGTTAGTCCCTAAATTATACATAGCCTGATTACCTATGTCTAATTCAGGAAGGACCATGCTATGTTGGGAGTAGTCATCCTAAAACCTTGTCAATTTTTTTTGTTATTTTCTATCGATATTTTGTGTGCATGGTCCTACGTCGTTCTTGTCATGAGTGTTCGTAGTGGCCAACACTGTAACCAAGTAGAGTTTTACACGACCTTAACAAGTGGAGTCAACCTTACCTTACACCGCGCCTTCAGCCGAGAAATCGAGTTACACCGCCAGTCACCCTAGGACAATTCCAAACCAGTGCGATTACGTTTGTTGCTTCGTTATATAGCTTAAACCTAGAAACCATCCATGAGAGGAAACTAGGAGATTTACTTCGATTGACTTATCTTTTAGTGAGTTAGAATTATGAAGATTATGAGATTCTTGTACCAACAAAACTTCTAATAGACTTGAAGTTAAAGCAAAGGACGCAATCATTGCAAGTACATAGAACCTAGCTGATAGAAGCCTCACATCTGCTGAGTTTAGCCTTCTAAGTAACATCGTTCCAACTGCCTTAGACACTAAGTACACCACAGAGCTAGCTGAAGGAAAGACAATAGGAACTGATTCTATAATTCAAGGTTGTACCCTAAATTTTTTAAATCACCCGTTCAACATTGACTTAATGGCCGTAGGACTTGGTAGTTTTGATGTCATTATCGGTATGGATTGGATGGCGAAATATCATGCGGTGATTGTCTATGATGAGAAGATCGTATGTATCCCTCATGGAAATGAGGTTCTGATAATTCAAGGAGATGGTAGCGACGGAGGAAGTAAGTCGAGGTTGAGCATCATATCGTGCACTAAGACTGAGAAGTATATTCAGAAAGGGTGCCAAGGCTTCCTAGCACAAGTCACGGAAAAGAAGATCAAAGACAAGTCAGGGGAGAATCAATTTGAGGACGTGCCAACTGTACGGGACTTTCTGAAGGTCTTTCCGGAAGATTTGCCAGGAATTTCACCAACTCGACAAGTTGAATTTCAAATCGACTTGGTCCCTGGTGCTGAACCTGTAGCACGAGCCCCGTATAGATTAGCTCCGTTTAAGATGCAAGAGTTATTCATTCAGTTTCAAGAACTTTCTAACAAAGGATTTATAAGACCCAGTTCCTCGCCATGGGGAGCTCCGGTTTTGTTTGTCAAAAAGAAAGACGGATCTTTTCGGATGTGTATCGACTACCGTCAACTAAACAAACTTACTATGAAGAACCGATACCCACTTCTGAGAATCGACGAATTATTTGATCAACTACAAGGGTCGAGTGTTTACTCGAAGATCGAATTGAGGTCTAGTTATCACCAACTCAGAGTTTGTGAGGAAGACATTCCAAAGACGGCGTTTAGGACTCGCTATGGTCACTACGAGTTCCAAGAAATGCTTATTGGATTGACTAACGTACCGATGGTATTCATGGATCTGATGAATCAGGTATGCAAACCATTTCTGGATAAATTCGTGATCGTTTTCATTGATGACATTTTGATCTACTCCATAAACAAGAAGGAACATAAAGAACACCTTAAGTTAATCTTGGAATTGCTTAAGAAGGAGGAGTTGTACGCCAAGTTTTCAAAGTGTGAGTTTTGGCTTTCAAAGGTACAATTTCTCGGTCAAGTGATTGATAGTGAAGGCATTCACGTTGATCCCGCTAAGATTGAGTCAGTTAAGGACTGGGCATCGCCCAAGACTCCCACTAAGATTCGTCAATTCTTAGGTCTTGCTGGTTATTACCGACGATTTATCGAAGGTTTCTTAAGGATCGCTAAGCCTATGACGAAGCTGACTCAGAAAAGCATAAAGTTTGATTGGGGGAAAAGTAGGAAACTGCTTTTCAGATGTTGAAACAGAAACTGTGTAGTGTGCTGATTTTGGCTTTACTCGGAGGTAGTGAGAACTTCGTGGTCTACTACAATGCTTCGCGTAAAGGGTTGGGTGCAGTTTTGATGCAAAAGGAGAAGGTCATAGCATACGCATCTCGCTAACTCAAGATTCATGAAAAGAATTATACTACACATGACTTAGAACTTGGAGCAGTAGTGTTTGCTCTGAAGATGTGGAGACATTATTTGTATGGCACGAAGTGCGTCATGTTCACTGATCACAAGAGTTTACAGCATATCCTTGATCAGAAGGAGCTGAACATGAGGCTGCGACGATGGTTAGAGCTATTGAGTGATTACGACTGTGAGAGATACGTTACCATCCGAGAAAGGCGAACATGGTGGCGGATGCATTGAGCTGGAAGGAAAGAATTAAGCAACTATGAGTTCGAGCCTTAGTTATGACTATTGGATTAAATCTTCTCGTGCAAATTTTGAACGCTCAAGTTGAGGCGAGGAAAGAAGATAATGTCAAAACTAAAGACTTATGTGGTATAATCAAGAAACTTGAACCTCGTTCTGACGGAACGTTATGTTTGAAAAATAAGAATTGGATACCATGTTTTGGTGACTTAAGAGCTTTGATTATGCACGAGTCACATAAGTTAAAGTATTCTGTTGGGATCAAAAGGCTTCATGATGATCTTGGAGTTAATACTGCTAAGTTAGTGCTGCTCGAATAAAAGTTAATGTTGCTGGTTACAACTGTTGAAAGATTACAACTGCTAGAAGAGTTTCTACTGTGAGAAGGATAAAGATGAAGATTGCTTATCAAGATTACTTACGGGATAAGTATGAGATATTTTGTAAAAGATATGTATATCTTATTAAGTTAGAAGATTGGCAGTTATCTATTAGAATTATAGAAGATTTGTAGTTATCTTGTAAAGGACTCCTTGGTGTATAAAAGGAGATCCTAGGTTATGGTTATACACACACACACATTCATACGTTTTGATATATAGCTTCAAGGTTGTAAACCCTAGTACTACACGAGTACTCGTATTATTGATAATAACAATATTGGAGCTTTTTAGTAATATCATTAATCATACATTGTTCATACAGTTTACTGTTTCATTAATATTCTTCTAAGTATTAAAGAGTAGATTCCGCTGTAACATTTCTCAATTTCAGGTCATTTTACGACTTCTATTATTCGTCACTATTTATTTTGGTCCGATACGCGTTTACTTTTAAATTTACCTTTAAGCTAAATCGCGTAAACTAGGAATAATCATCTAATCTAAACGGTCATCAAATAAATTAAGGTTTACATCAACTAAGTGTTATATAATTATTAAGAAGATAATTATTAACTTTGCGTATTTTATTTTTATTGGTCACGTAAAAGGCTTACGTTTCGTAATAAAATACATTTGGACACGCCCCGGAAATACCTAGGCTTACCTAGACTCAAACCAATACCCACTTTTAAACCTTAAACACGAAATTAAATCAAATCTTGTGTTAAAGGTCTATGTTGGCCGAATATAGACAAGAGGGACATAAACCATTTGTCACATGTGCTAAATCCTTACACCTCCTAAGTACATGTACATTTTTAAGGTAATTAAAACCTAGTACTTGTATGATACTAGCAAGATCTCAAAAACTACACTTCTACTTGTAATCCCACTCGTCCCATATATACAAACCACCTAGAAATCCTTAAAAATCCTCCTAATATCTCCTTAAGTACTTGTACATCCTATGTTTAATTAAGACATGTACTATTGGTCTCTTATTAGCTAGATACACAATGGTTATTAACCATTTAACTTCCCTATGATCTTTGTTTCTCCTTTGATGCCATGGCTAAGCAAGAGCACACACAAAATCCATAAGATTTTCATATCTTAGCAAATCTTGTACAACCTAGAGGTAATTAAGAATGGTACTTAGTTGTTTTAACAAAACAATGTGTGGTTAACTAGAAATTGCAAAACCACTAGGATTAGAGCCGGTTTTGGTTGGTTTGTGTAACTAGGAGAGTTAACTAGCTACTTGCCTATAAATACACACTCATATTCACCATATTACACTCTTGCAACTCACACATACACTAAACACTCTCTATCTTTGTCTCTTCTCTTGTTCCGGACATAAGACGCAAACAAACACCTTCCTTTACCACACTCAAAGTCACAAACCCTCCTAGGATATCATACAAGTGCACAAAAAGAATACACGAGCTAGGGTTGGGAGTTTACAAAGCTTGGGAATTTAGGGTTTGGTATTTGATCGTGCCTTACACAAGAGGGTTGTCACATTTGCTCGCATACATACGAACCAAGAACACTAGGACTCTTGTAAGTCACATTCGAACCTATATAAACTAGCAATTTATTATAGTTTATACATTGAGTCTTTAGCCTAAACTGTAGACTAAGACTGGCCGTATTTACTTAGGTATTTGACGGTGTGATTCATTTGCTATACTTGGATATATTTACCATTTTCAGAGGACTACTTACTAAGGTGAGTTCATAGCCCTATGTTTTACAATTATTTAAATGATTTACATCTTTGGGGTGAGAACATGCTTTGTTTTACAAACTGGACGCAAGTGTACATTTTATACTTTGATTACGAGTTTGCCTAGGTAGCGATAACCCACTGAGCCCTATTATCATGAACTGTCAATTGCTATATTGCGAGCGCGAATGTTATAAATAGATCTATTTGGGATTGACGTCCCCATTTGGGTGAGTAGCGCTTACTGTGCTGGTCTGCCGGACAACAAACGTATACCATGTCGGACTTGGGATGTTGCGGGTTAGAACATCATTCAGGGGCATTTATTGGCAATTTATTGCATCCATATACGTCGAGCTTCAGTGTCATGAGCTTAGGAAACCGTAATTACTTTTTATGATGTTTGCATCTGTTGCTTAATCATACACTTGGAAATCTTGCGGTCCTACAATTGATTTACATAAACCTATGAATTCACCAACTTTATGTTGACGTTTTAAGCATGTTTTCTCAGGTCAATAAGGCACGAGGTGCCAAGATACATTGGGGGATTTCTCTTTGGAAGAGTCAGTACTAAAGATTTGGGATGTATTACATTTTGGGATATTTGTTATAAACCGAAATCTTTACTTTTGTTGTCAAACAAATTGAAGCCATGAGCTTATGTAATGAACAAGTATTTTGTTAAATCCAATGTATCTTTTTAAACGACACGTTTAGTGGTCGTTCTCATATCTTGTGCTATTGATCTATGAAGTAACGCCCTCGGATATTCAACATTCCGCTGCGACCCAGATTTGGGGGTGTTACAGATTGGTATCAGAGCCAAGGTTATAGAGAACCAGGTCAAAAGTTTTTGTCTGGACTATAGCCATTTTCAAACACTGCTTTCACAAATGGGATTTGCACGGGACATACATGCATTACTTGTTTGCATCTAGCACATATATGCTTACATAATGCACACTATTTTAGCATTAGTGGTTTACTAAGTGCTTACATGATTGATATATGCGTATATAAATTATACTACGTATATTACTATAAGACTCTTATAATTAAAACTTATAGACATAACATGACAATCTCTTTTATAAGTAATACTTATATAAGTTATTTTTGCTTTTACAGCAGTCATGTCTTCTGCGTCATCTGCGGTTACCTACACTTCCGTTTACACTAATTCAGAGCCAGGTAGAGTCTTTTGGGGAGCCGATGAGGAGATATCTGACGGAGGTTCTCCACGAGTCATTGTATACGGATACGATGGACTCTCGATATAGCCGATAGCCCCACCATCACCGGATTACATACCAGGCCTAAAGGATCCACAGACACCGCCAATTCCTCAGGACGAGGATGAGCGTGAGCCTATGTTCATACAGGCACATGATCCTGATTACGTGCCAGAGCCTGTATACCCTGAGTATATACCATTGGAGGATGAGCATGTGTTCCCAGCTGAGGAGCAGCCATTACCTCCTGTTGATTCATCTACTGCTGAGTCACCCGGGTATATTACTGAGTCGGACCCCGAGGAGGATCCAGAGGAGTATGAGGATGATGAGACAGAGGATGGTCCGGTTGACTATCCTATGGATGGGGGAGATGATGGAGATGATGATGACGGCGATTCATCTGGGGATGACGCCGATGAGGATGATGAGGACGAGGAGGAGGAGGAGGAGGAGAGGCACTTAGCTCCGGCCGACTCTACTATTGTTGTACCTACTGATGAGCATGTTTCCCCACCTGAGGGAACAGAGCCTGCTATACTACCACCCTCCACTGATATTACTATTGGGGCTAGGATTACCGTTCGGTCTCAGGCTTCCATATCCCTTCCACTAGATGCAGAGGTTGAGAGACTTCTGGCCATGACTACTCCATCACCATCACCACCTATCTCACTATCACCACCTATCTCACTATCACCACCCTCTGCAGGAGATCGCCTTGCTAGGTGCACGGCCCCACCTGCACATTCATCACCACCACCAATACCATCACCATTACTACTATCATCTAGGTGTCCAACCCAAATCCAGACACTCAGGATAGCATCCACTCAAGCCCTTATCGATGCCGTTACTACCGCATTACCATCACCTCCACTACCACCATCTCTATACATACCACCACCTGTTGACCGTAGGAATGATATCCCCGAGTCTGAGCAGCCATCTCGCAAGAGGTTGTATTTATCCACTCTAGGCTCCAAATATGAGATCGGGGAGAGTTCTACTGCCAGACCTATCGGAGGTCGAGGGGTAGATTATGGGTTTGTCAGCACCGTAGATGCTAAAGCGAGACGACAGGGGATTAGTGAGGTTGGATATGGTATTAGGGATACTTGGGTAGATCCGGCAGAGGCAGTTCCTGAGGTAGCACCTATGACCATGGGAGAGGTCAATACTAGGGTTACAGAGCTTGCTGAGCTCCATGAGCATGATACACAGGACTTGTATGCCTTACTAGAGGATGCTCAGGATAGTAGGTCTCGTATATCACAGCGAGTCGATATGGACTCGCAGCGGGTCGACTTACTTATGGGGGATAGGATGACTCTCCAGGAGACAGTATGGATGGTGGAGGAGGAGGCCTATGCTTCCCGAGAGGCTTGGGCTCACTCGATAGGATTGAGTCAGGCGACCCATCAGGAGCTTCAGACCCATCGTGATCATGTGTATGCACACGAGACCCATATCCAGGCACATCAGACACAGCTACAGCTGCAGGGTACTCTCATTCAGACACAACATCAGGTACATGAGACTCGCTTTCAGATGCAGCAGGCTGAGTTAGCAGCGCTTCGAGAGACCGACCGTAGACGTCAGGCACTGATGATAGAGACTCTCCAGGTCATTAGAGACATAAGGCGGGAGATGAGCGACATGCAGGCTGAATTGTTATCGCTGCGAGAGCAGCAGAGGAAAGCTAGACAGCCAGGACCAGAGGCTAGGATTCTATATCACCAGGATGCTTCTGGGGATGCTAACAGTCACATCTAGTAATTTATGTTATTTTATCTTGCTAGGTCATTGTACAGGCATGTTAAGTATTAGGGGTTTTCCCCCTAACATAGCCTTAGATCCTTTGTACTGTATTATGGGTAATCCGACAACTATTTCATGTAAAATTTTCAAAGTCATGAATGAAATGGATGTGT
>BQNB010038883.1:0-45317 GCA_026074375.1 Tanacetum coccineum | reverse complement strand
CTGTTTTATCCATTAATGAAGCATTGAAGTTTTTAACATTTATAGCCGTTTTAAGAATTTATTGTCAAACAACTTTACATTATCTTTACATATGATAAATAAGCTTCTATAAGCTCTTATGGCAGCTTATTAAACTTATAAAACTTAAACTCTTCATAGTTTATAGTTTTATAAGTTTTTGTTTGAAAAAATCAGAGAATAAGCCATTTGGAAGATAAGCTGAACTTGGAAGGGCTTATTGGCTTATTCACTGGCTTATTTATAAGCCAGAGCTTGTAGCTGAAAGCCTTTGAGGGGTTAAAAGGTCCTAGTAAAAGTTTGGACAAAGGTAATCACATTTCTCTCTTTTAAAGTTACAATTCTTAGATTGTCTTAGCTTATTCTGTTTTAGCTTTTTAGAATGCTTATTTCCTTCTTATTATTGTTCATTTGAGGTGTTTAATGCTTAATTGTCCATTCCCTCTAAGAATTGTGAGCTAAAACAGTTTTTTAGAAGTGTTAAAATCTATTTTAAGAATATAAAGGGGTGTTTGGCATAAGCCTAAAAATGGGTCAAAACAGGTTTTGGCATGGGTTATGGTCATGAGGTTGGTTTTAGCTTAAGTTATTAAGCTCATATAAGCTGTTTTTAAAAGTATTTCAGTTTTTAAATTGTTTTCCAAAGTTTTTAAAACTATTCCATAACTGTGAGGTTTTTAAGAAACCCACAAGTGCTTATTTGATTAAGCACTTGTAGGTTTGAGTTTTTGCATCAAAAAGGGTGTGTTTTGTGTGTCTAAAAAAGACTGTCAAAAGCCTTTGGTCTTTTGACTTTGTGAGGTCATAAAACCACAAAGGTCTTTTGAACACAGATTCTAAAAACCAAAAGGCCATATTCACCACCAAAATAGAGCAATGTAAAAATTGTTTTTTAAGACGTCAACTGCGCGCGCGCGCGCGAAGCGAGCACAACACTACTTTACACAAAAAAAATTAAAAAAATTGGAAAATAAACAAAATGTAAAAAAGCAATAAAAAAAAAATCAAAGTTGTTAGGTATAACACTATATCTGTTAAGCTTTATCTTTTCAATTTGAGCTTATTTACGCTTTTAAACAAGCTGGTCTAATAAGACCCATAAGCTTTAAGCTTAAATCTCCCCTGGTGCAAAACGCGACGAAACACATCTAACAAATCAGCAACTTTTTCTTGCTCTTTTTAAGCACACTTAAGCCCAACGACTTCCTTGGCTTTATTTAAAGAGTAAATAAGCTCTTAAATAAGCCCTCAAATTTTTCAACCTGAATATCTTATTTGTGGGCTATTTCAAAGCCAAAACATTCCTTTTGGGCTGTTTTGTTGCATACCTAGGCACAGAGGGATTCCTTATTTTTTGATTTAGCTTATTGAGCTTAATCCAATAACTCAAATTGTCTTCCTCATGAGCATTTTATGTTAGTTTTAAATAGTTGTCACATGACTACACAATTCAAACTCTTTTCTCTAGCTTAATTGCCCAAGTGACTTAGTAAAATTTTAGCTTTAGGCCTTATTTCCATTTTCTGTCACTTAAGCCCCTTCCAAGCAGCTTATTTAGTTTAGCTTTTCCTACTCCACCAATTTTTAGCTTATTTAGGTTAGTTAAAGCCCCCTTAGCCTTTATCTTAGTTTTTTTGGCCTACTTAATTTTGACCATGTTCAAAGTCCAAAAGACTTCGCAAAAAAATTGGCCTTTAAAGTTTTATAAAGACTAAATCACTCACTCTCCAAGTTTAAGCCTTATTTTCAAGCTTATTTCACTGCTTTTTTCACAGAAATAAACCCATTTTTTCTAAGTGGACAAAGTTGTAAGCCACCACGAGCTTAACAACTTAGCTTCTTTGAGTTCTTCGAAAACAAAAAAGGGAAGAACATGGCCCGGGTGAGCAAGACTCGAACCCGGACCAAGCGATACATCCCCGTTTAACTCACACACTACAACTGGCGACCCTTGGCCAAGATTGGGTCTTTTGCAGTTAAAGACTCAAGGGCATTATAATAAAAGGTGGTTTTGGGTATTTTAAGCTTATATAAAAGCTGTTCGGGCTATATTTCGGACAATTATACACTACCTTCACACACTCTCTACTTCTATCAGTTCAAATATCTTATTTTTCGTAGGATTGCTAAGGTGTCTAGTATTTTTAGAAAAAATTTCAGAATTTTTAGTAATCGTTTAGTATTTTTTATAATTTAATTTAGTTAAAAGTTTATTTAATTCATAATAAATATAAAAATTATCAAAAAAATATTTTACTTTTTTATAAAATTTTCTTTTGTCATCTAGTTTGTAGGAAAAATATAAAAATTCTAGGGTCATTTTTTACAATTTGTCAACTTTTAAAGAGCGGTCCGAGTGCGGGGATTTTGTTTTGAACTCCGTTTTTGGGTCAAACGAACTCCGTTTTCGGTCATAGTCTTTTCATCTTTCGTTATTTGATCCCAAAATGTAGTTTAGAGAAGCAAAAAATTCTCGAATGGTTATTTTTAAATTTTTTAGAGTTTTCCCTCCCCCTTTGTTTCGGGATTCGGGCTCGTTTCTAGTTTAATTTCGTAATTTCTCTAGAACTTTCATACTCTAACAGCGTACTAATCTTATGCACTCCAATATTCAATACTAAATCAACATTGACTTGTTTCAACTTCCCAAACCATTCCTTTCTTCAAACTCAAATCTTTCGAATCGTAACGAGATGTACACATTCCGATCCTCGTTGGGGGATAAAACGAATACCCGGGAAAGTTCTATACTACTTTTCCGTTTCATTGATCTTGTTGGTTTTTACACTTATTTATATATTTTATATTTTATTATATATTATATATATTTAGTGTGTGAATTCCACCAATCAGTAAGCTTGATTTGTTGGTTGTGAATATGATTTCAAAGGTTAGCTAATTAAGCTTGGTTTGTTTATATTTGGAGCTGAAACAGGAGACCAATCTCTTAGTTATGAAAAAAGACTCTTGATGTCGCCAATCGCGATTTAAAACAATTAAAAAATGTTGTTAGGTGCAGATTTATGCTTTCTTTTTATAACCCGGTCAACATGGTTAACAATTCTAGCCAACGGCTTCATTATTTTCCACCTTCGTTTGCTTATTTGAGAAGCAGCTTATATTCATCCATGGTAATTCTGATTGGTGACAAATGAAGATTGGGGAGAGATTAGTGTGTGCTGCTTGTCACACACATAGATTGCAATTAAAGGCATCAAACAAGGCATCTAAAGATTGGGAACAACACTCGCGCGGATATCGGACAACGGTGAAAGACTCATGACCATTTCCGAAAACAGTTGTAGTCCAAGTTTTGTAAAACGACTTAGTTCGCTACAACTCGTGCTTTGGTACCACTTTGTAACACCCCCAAAATACGATAAGCAGCAGAATGTATCATTTGGGGTGCTACTTCATAATACATGCACACGAGTCCCAGTAAACGTTCAAAATATACGTTTAAAAATTAAAATTTATTTTATTTATGTGAAGAACATCAGAGTTACAAGGTCCCAAATTAACTTAAAACTTTATTTCAAAAAGTCATGATATGACTACTTATCCAAAGCATCCTTTTGTTTAAATAAACAAACAATTCACCGAGACACAATCCTTGATATCCGCGTTCCGTTCCATCCAAGCCATCAATAGCACCAATACCTGAGATACATGCTTAAAAACGTCAACAAAACATTGAGTGAATTCATAGAGTTTACAAACGACAATCAGAACGCAATATTTGGATCCATAAAACATGTATGACCGCTAGCTAGGCAAGCCACACAACATTTCCATCTTGTATGAGCCCGTGTACCGAACCTTAACACATTTATCATGATAGACAAATAAGTGACCAAGTAGTATGCCACCATCCCTCTCTCAATACAAAATGTCCGTTACAGGGTGTTCACCGTCGGATTCAGACCTCGGACAAGGTTGTCAAACCCAATAGATCTATTTAATGCATTCAACGTTTACCTCCTCGGTAATTAACGAGTACACAGTCAAGGCATAAACTCATAGCATGGAATCATATCACAAATCAAAACACATTACGTTCACTTTTCAAAACAAGCAGCAACAAGTACACATCACATTACTTGTGTTCTATTTTTCAAAACAAGCATGTATCCCCCTCGTGGGTATTAAAACATTTAAAACAGTTCCAAAGCGAGGCTATGAATTCATCTTGATCTAAGCCGAAGATCAAAATAACCGTGACAATCCAAAGACGTATCGACAACGAACTCAACCGCGACCTATAATTGTACATCGCAACTATTGCAAATAAGTATATATATATATCAATACTATATATATATATATATATTATTATTATATATATATATTATATCCATATATACTATATTTCTATATATATATTAGTATTTAATATTATTTTTATACATACACATGTGATGAGAAATCCACTTGCGCGTCCTAGATCCTAAACCCCACGTAATTGAGTTATGATCACTCTTTTACTTACACGCTTCAACACTTTATCAAAACATTTCAACTTTCGGAAACTTTCTATTTTTAGAAGGTTGCTATTTTCGGAAAGTTACCATTTTTAGTAAGTCTCGTCATCTAATTATATTTATAATAATATTTCTTTATCTCGTCGAACTTTGACGTTCAAATTGGTTATCATTTACTCGTATCAGTATTATATCCCGATTATTGCAAAAGTTACTGTTTTTAGAATTATCTCCGTTCGTAACAATCGTTAAGTCTAAAATGTTATACTCGTAATAATAATAGCGTTTATTATTTTTATAAACATCCAACAAGACTCACATTAACTCGTTGACTTTCAAAAGTCAATGTTGGACTTTATTTGACTTTTACCTTTCATATATATTTTTTACTAAGTCAGACCAAAACGACCCACTATATCATATTTTCACGACTCGAACTCTATAGAGAATTTATGCAAAACGACGTTCCGGACAACTTTTTAGTTTTAGTCGAGACCTGAAACTCGAAGGAAAATGGTGAAAATGCCCCTGCAAGTTTCTGCAGGAACTTATTATATTTTTAACATAACGCAGAAAATTGACTTTCGGTTTTGACCCGTTATCATGCGATTTTAAAACTAACAAACCTCGCGGAAAAGTAAAACGACATTCCGAACAACTTTCGTGTTTCGCCGGAAGGTTAAAACGGACTCGAAAGTGCTCAAAATGGCCATTTAAAATTCTGCCAGCAACTAAACAAAACCATTATAGCTGTTTGGAATTTTCTTAGTTTTCAAATCTTGTTTTCGCCGTAACTTCTTCGTTTTTAAGAGTTACGCGACGTTCAAATTACCGAAACGCTCGTAAAAATACCATCTACCATATTTTCTAACCCAAAATCAGATTTTACAAAACTTCGAACCCCGAAATACGTGCCAAAGTTTCTGCTCAATTTCGCTTAGTACAAAACGTGCCAAAAGTCCATTTTTGACCAAAAATTCCATTCACGACACATCTAAAATGGTCTATAAAAAATATTCAACTCGCTCAATCAACAACAAAAATCTAACTAGACGACGCAAGATCCATCGGATTTCATCACATGCAACAATCGTAAATAAATCGAGACATGAAAACAAACGTATTAATTATAACAAGAATACTTACAATGCTTTTATAAAGCTAAGTCGGACTCGATCAAAAATCGTTTTGTTCCCCCTTTTTGTTTTCGAACTCGCGGTCAAAATACAACATCCGAACCAAGGCATTTTCGACCAAACCAACAATTCTAAAACGATAATCTAGCTATTTTAAACAACCCCTTTTAAACCGAAACTCCTCGATCTAACCCGAAACCCAACTTTTTCAAAACTCAGTGCATGTAGGATTTTATTACATGGAAACGTAGGCCTCGTAACACAAGGTTTAATATTTTGTCACTTGATTATAATGCATGTCGGGATTCAATTGGAGGTGGTGGTTTGATGGTGGCACCGATCGGTGGTGGTGGTGTGGAGAGAAAACAAAGACTAAATTTTGTTATGATGAAAAGTGTGTGTGTATAATTTATATTTATACTAGCCATAGTTTTGAAACTTGACGAAATCGGTCCCTCCTTCCTTTTTTTTCTTAGATTTTTGACACGTCAACTTTTTACTTAAATAAAAACCGACAACCGTGGTTCGGGATTACTCTTCCGAGACCATTTTTATTTCCGTCACATTTTTCTTGGTTTAAAACATTTAATAAAATGTGTACACTTTAAAATGCGAGTCCGACTCAAGACAAGGAACAAAATGACGAAGTCCGACGAAAATATAAATTTTGCAAAATAAAATAAGTCGGGGCGCGTCATAATATTTATGATGCTCAAAGTGTTTAACGATCGCACGGTCAAAGTTGACTCGCAAATCGATTGAAAATAAAATTTTCTCAATTTCGTTCATAATAAAATACGAAAATAATTATTCTCGACAAATAAAATATTAAATGTTGACGTTCGATCATAAAATCATATAAAATATTAATTACGACGTCGGATCCGCGATCGTCATACACGTCGTAAAACTCGGGTCGTTACAGTATATAAATAGATAACACTTATAAACACGTGCAATTTCTATCTCTCCTTTCTATTTAAGTTTATATTTGTAAAATGAGGGCATTGTAAATCTCAAGTGGGGGGGAGTGAGATAGAATTAAGAGATTATAGAGCTTATTCGATTAAAATATATGCTAATTTTGCCTAAAAATTTAAAAAAAATGCACATAATTTTTTGTTTTTTGATGATGAAGGCCGAGTTAATGCGTCTTACATGCCTACTTATTATGGAGATTATGAGGCATTACACTACATTTCATACGGATTAACTCGTGTATTGTTGATTATTGAAGACCCTTGGACTCTAGACCATTGGATTTTACCTTATGGGATTGAATGCGACTAGTGACGGGGAAAGTGTGGACTTAGGAGACTATTTGTTTTATGTTTTTCATTTTAGACCAATTATAAATGTTTCCTGTGTCCTTTTTCTACCCTTAATCATTCTTAATCGTAACCTTTAGCTTACTCGAGTTAAGGAATTGAGCAATCACAGGTGTCTCGTTCATGGATTTGAGCGAGCATTTATGATTTTGTCGCCTTTTTTGGAGTGTTGGTATTGATAAAGATTACATTATAGAATGATTCACCACATAAGCCTTCATGTTGTGTCAACCCATTTGCTTTTTAGAATAGTTGCATCTAGACTCTAGTGGTGGAGATTAGTAACCATGCCAAGCCTATTATAGAATACTCATCATGACTGAGTGATTGAGTGATCAACCAAAAATGAACACATAGATTAGTGAGAGTATGAGTGTGATTTCATTTCCCTTTTCATGAGGTGCTCGGTTGGGAATTTTCTAGCTTAGGTAATTTTTAAATTCAAATCTTCTAAAATAACTTGGGAGATATCTTTTTAGAAATGATTTAAAATGCCTACTTGAAGGCAAGTAGAATTCAAGTAGAGAGATATTTGATAACATCAAATAGTTACTATATTTATATGTCAAATTCCCATGTTTATTATGGTATTTTATATTGTTTTAACATGAATTTGGTACGTAATCCGTTCATATTTACATATTAAGGTTAATCAAGGCATTGGAACAAAATGACGCGAAAAATGGATGCTTCTAATGATGAAATACTCATGGAGTAATTTACTTATGATTTGGAGTTTATTATGGGAGGCGCGTGAAAGAATCATGTGAAGAAACAAAGCCGAAAGTTAAAGACATGTTCACGGAATATCTCTAGAAAGGTGCTTTAGTGTTTTGACCATAACTTCTTCATACAAGCTCTTTTTTAACTGATTCAAGTGGCCATGGAAAGAGGAAAGAGATATCTACAACTTTCATGTTTTGAGCAACCTGGATCGCAACTTAAAATTCATAATAGGAATAACTACGGTGTAGCACTACCGGTCAACTACGGCCTATCTTTTTAGATTTTTGAAGCCGTAGGCACCAGAAGGAAGCTACAGCGTAGTTCTTCACTTTCAACTACATCGTAGCTAATTCGTACCCTATAAGTAAAGCCAAATTCTTCACAAATCATCATCCTTTTTCCTCTCATCCCAGGAGACAACTAGGGCACCATTCTAAGGCAATTTTCACCAATCATCCACCACTTTTCAAGGTTGAATTCACTTCTAATCATCATCATTATTAGCTTAAAATCAAGTAAATTGTATCGAACATTATATTTAATTCGACCAACATTTTATTTATTATTGTTTATGTAATTTATAATATCATTAGCTAATCACTGCAAGTGTTATCCTTGTTATGATTTTATTAATGTTGTGATTCTTATTTCTTTATTTATTTATCATTTTGCATGGATATTCTATTTGCTTGTTGATCAATCCCCGTTTTTGCTAAGGCTAGTATAGAACCTATTAGCTTATGATTAGGCGAAATTAGTTGAAAGTTAGTCTAATAGGCTACAAGGGATAGGATGGGATCTATTTCGAGTGTAAGGATTGCCCATATCATCGCCTACATTAGATTAGGTGCTTAAAAAAGCACGGGAAATTCCTTAGTTAGCTTGCACCTAATTAGAGGGTTTAAATGTCAATTAATAAGATTGCTAGTATTAGACAATTTTTTAGAATAGATGGGGGTTTAATGACTATGAACTAGATGCCCGGCTTTCGAGAGCAACAGGTTTGAGATCACAGGAATTATAGGTTAGGTTGTGAATACAAATCTGGCCTAATGAGAATTAGACATTGCAGTAGGAAATGAAATTATTGCGTTGATAGAAGATTAACTAGGGTAAGCACAATTTCTCCCCTTGAATAGTAAAACCATTTCTTTTCCGCATTAAATTTTATTGTATTTTTACAATTAAAACAACTTTTAAAACCTGACAATCTTTAAACTCATATTTTAGACCGCCCAGCTCTTAGGAACAACCTCGAATTTACCAATCCTACACTATACACGACCGGGTACTCTAACCGTTAGTGCGTTGTAGATCATATGTATACGAGTTTAGAAATTTAAAACTTGGTAATTAATTTAAACAAAAATACGCATCAATTTTGAAAACCGTTTATTTTGAAAACTATAGCTATGTGGCTCTGATACCAACTGTGGAAAACGTAGAGGGGGTGAATATGTTATCGTTTTAAAATCTTAATACTTTGGTATCCAATAGCCGATCAAGCTTGACGTAAGATGAAAAGTGCCAATTATAGTCTATGACTATGATGATAATTGAAAGCATGAAATAAAACATGTTGTCACAACACAAGCATAATCATAATATAAAGAGAGAGCGATATGTGAAAGAAAATGCAAACTTGAAACGATGATTTATAGTGGTTTGGTCACGGAGCTCCTCTTCGCCCTACTCTACTGCCCGAGTACCAAACTCGAAAGTTATTCCACTAGATCAACAAGCTCCCTTCTCGGCGGAGAAAACCTTACACAACGTTGCTTACACTTTATCCGATACAAAGTTAAATACTAAGTTCTAGTTTAAGATAGAACTAACCTAACGTCGCTTACACTTTATCCGGTACAAAGCTAAATACCGAGTTCTTCTTCAGGTACAATCAAACCCGTTATGTTTTATGGTCCAACATAACAAACCTTGTGTGTTATGAAAAAAACACATAAACCATCTAATCTATATTGGTAATACAATGTGATGAAATAGTGTATACAATGATGATCCAAGACATATGTCAATTGGATATGAATGTCTAATCTAGATGAACTTCCATTAATAGGAAGCCTTCAAATGGATGAAGATGATAAGATCACCAATCTTGTAGATCTTCATAATTATAGGCTTTGTGGTGGATGAGAATGGCAAGATCTTTAGGCTTGCTTTTGGTGGATCATCATGGAGGTATGATTAAAACAAAATGAATGTTAGAAGCATTATGATCATATGAAAATGTTGTTGGAGTTGATGGTTCTATTATGGGCTGAACATTTAATTGAGGTGATGTATCTTTTTGTTGATTATCGAAGAGAGTGGAAGACTTGGATACACCTTGATTTCCACCATTAAAGTATTCGTCAAACACATGACTAAATAGTAATTCTAACTCTTATAGTGATGATGTATCTGTCATGTTTGTCAAAGGAACAACTTCGAGAACCAGCTTTGAAGTTGAAGGTTCATTGACGTGGTCTTGAATTCTAGGTTTTTAACTATTATATAAGAAGCCTTTTGTAGTTAGGGTGCGGGGCCGGAGTTGTCATGATCCGACGCCATTTGTCGTTGGGGTGCGAGGCTTGAACTATTTTTGTTCAAACATCATTTATTTTAATTCATCAAAGTTAACATGTATAGTTTGAATGATCAATCTTGTTCTCTTGTTGTGTACTCTGTATCCCTTAGACTGTGTAACATATCCCACAAAAATACACGGATCACCATTTTCTTACATCTTGTCTAGATTCTCACCATCTGTAACTATCTAGCAAGTGCAGCTGAAGATGTGAAGGAATTTAAGAGAAGGTTGCTTGTCGTTGATGATGTGATATGGTGTCTTTTCATGTCTTGGACTAACGAGTGAATGGTTTTAGGTATAACATGTGTTTGCAATTGTTTCAGCATGGAAGAATAAAGGAAGTTTAGCAACGCTTATCATTGTTCGAGCAACCTCAACAAGAGTACGATTCCATCTTTTGACAACGTCGTTCTGTTCAAGTTTTTAAGCAATTGTCGTTTGGTGATTTATTCCTTGATCTGCAAAGTAGGTCTGAAGTGTCTTGTTCAAGAACTCGGTGCCTCTGTCAGTACGAACTACCTTTACTTGAGCTTGAAGTCCTCTTTTAAATCATCCATAGAAAATTGATGAGAATCTTTAGTGTTTCATCCTTGGATCTCTGAAAATGAGTCCATAAATACCTTGAGTAATCATCTACAACCACTAGAAGATATTTCTTCCCATTTATACTCTCTACCCGCATGGGACCACATAAGTCCACGTGTAGAAGATGTAACCGTCCTTTTGAGCTTAGGACTATCTTCGTCTTGAAGTTGCTATGCTTACTTTGTCCCAATTTGTAAGAAGAATGTAGAAAACATAGAAGGGAGGGGGTGAATACGTTTGCGTTTTAATATCATAATACTTTTGTATCAAATAGTCGATCAAGCTTGACGTAATATGAAAAGTTTCAATTATAGTCTATGACTATAATGATAATAGAAAGCATGAAATAAAACACGTTGTCACAACAGAAGCATAATCATAATATAAATAGTGAGCGATATGTAAAAGAGAATGCAACCCGGACACGATGATTTATAGTGGTTAGGTCACGGAGTTCCTCTTCGCCCAACTTCACTCCCTGAGTATCTAACTCGAGAGTTATTCCACTAGATCAATAAGCTCCTTTCTCGGCAGAGAAAACCTTACACAATGTTGCTCACAGTTTATTCGGTACAAAGCTAAATATCGAGTTCTAGCTCGAGGTAGAACCGACCTAACGTCGCTTACACTTTATTCAGTACAAAGCTAAATACCGAGTCCTTCTTCAGGTACAACCAAACCCGTTATTTTTATGGCCTAACATAAAAAAACCTTATGTTTTATGGAAAAACACATAAACCATCTAATCTATATAATGTGATGAGAATAGTGTATACAATGATGATCCAAGACATATGTCAATTTGATATGAATGCCTAATCTAAATGAAGTTTCATTAATAGGAAGCCTTTAAATGAATGAAGATGATAAGATCACCAATCTTGTAGATCTTCATATATGTATGCTTTGGGGTGGATGATAATGGCAATATCTCTAGGCTTACTTTTGGTGGATCATCATAGAGGTATGCTTACAACAAAATGAATGTTAGAAGCATTATGATCATATGAAAATGAGGGTGTTTAATGTGTATTCCTACTAATCTAAATAAAGGAAAATGTAGAGAAAATGTGTGTGTAAAAAAGATGATCAAATGGTGAGTTTTGGCCTTCTATTTATAGGCAAAACAGCCCCTAACCTCACGGATCCGGCGGATCCCTTTAGAAGAGATCCGGCCAGTGTAAATAAAGGGATCCTCCAGACTGTATAAAAAATTCAGATTTAGAAATATCTTATGACACTTTTTGTGAAAGTATATAAGATCTTATCTGTGCACATACCTAAGATTAAAATGTGTTTAACACTCAATATTAACTTTCATACCAAAAAACAATAGTATAAGGAGATATTAACACCAATTGATTTGAAAACCATGAAATACACTATAAAAAAATAGTTACATACTAGTTGTTGTTTTTAATAGATAATGTAAAAGATCAGAGCGCATGAAATGGTACAAGTTATGTGAAGAATTAATTTTGCACCTCCTAATGTTACTTGAAGGAGGTGACGCCATTTCTTTGAAAGAAACAGCCAGAAGGACCACCATCGGAACACAATGCTAACTTGACAGGAACTTAGGCACCACAATAAGATCTTTAAATATTTTGTCCAGATTTGGAAAGATACTAGAATATATCTTTCTTAAAAGTCAACTAGTAAGTGATGTCATGCATGAGGTAAATAACATTTTTGATTTACTTAAAAAGGAAAGTAAACTTAACCTCTAGGAACTTTTTCAAAACAAGGGTTGTTTAACTACATTGTTAATACAACGCAAAAACATTTTCTTCATGCATTGGGTCTCATGAATGTATATACGAGATGCTTAATTCATAAGCATTTTTCGTTCCATTCATCTAGAGCAATATCAAACATAGGTTGTGCATTAAGGTTTGCTTATTACTAGTATTATCGATAATTTTTTTCTTCTCCTTGTTGTTTGAGTAAGTAACCACATCACCACACATAAAGGTCTTATAGATACACACTTAAAGATCACATTATACTTGGAGTTTTAAAATTTTCTCATTGCAAGATCACTATAAATCACGTAGGTAGTAACAAAATGCTCCATGCGAATACCAACAAGACTACAAGAAAACCCGTGCTTATGATCTAAAAATTTACAATGATCCCAACATGTCCAATGCACTTAGGGATATCTATAGGACCTTAGAGAGTAGATATGTTCATAAAGGGAGAACCATTGACCCATCCTTCTATAATAACCTTAAGTGTATGACTCCATTGACTAAGTTCTCGCTATAGGTTTTGATGATTCCTTGCTTTAGATGAAGGAAATTTTTCTAGGTTTATCTATGATTTTATAAAACTCATTAGGGGCTAGAAAGAAGCCTTACCCCCAAAAGAACTAGGGAATGTAGAAAATCTGAACGCACTCTATGAGCAACCTCGTCCTCTCAAACCGATAGTCACCACCGTTGTAGATAATAGAGATTTGCTTGCACTAAGCTTTCCCCTAGGAGTCTTATTAGTAGGGCACTTGAGATGTACAAACATGTCCAAGGAACAAAGAAAGAAAGAGGGTGCTTCAAAACTATGGGTTGAGATTACACAAATTTGCAAAGTATTGAAGAAGGGGATGTCGTCAAAGGTATGATTTGGTATGTGATAACATTTTAAATGTTTAATTATCATGTCTTTTGAATTAATAACTTGTTACTGTATCTGCATGCTTCTAAAACTAGATGTTGAAACTATGTACCTTACTTATGTTATGCTCTTTGGATATATGATCATGATTTGATAGAAGTTAATGATGTTTTTCTTGTATTATTTTGTTTTGAAATTTTGGGTACAAAAATGAAGTTCTAGTCATTTTTGTGAGGACTAGGACCAACGGATCCAACATAAGGTTGATTCCGTAGTTGTTTTGGTGGATCACTGGGTCCACCCAGTCCAGGCGACAAAAATTCGTAATATTCCTTGATTTTTTAACTTTTTCTACTTTTCTTATAACCATGCTATATGATACTTTGTGGATTTTAAACACTTAGGATTATAAAATGTCTTACATTTAATCACAAGGACCATTATTTATGCAATCCACTTCACCACTTTCACCTTATAATCATCACCCTCAAACATCATTTTCTTCACACCTTCTCCACATTTCTCATATACAACCTTACTAGTTCATCACCATGACTAGTTCATCCAAAACAAATTCACCAAATTTCAACAGAAAAACCGCAAGAATGAGTATCAAGTATCCAACCTATGTCAACCTCACATCCTCAAGTTAGGAACATCCACATGAGAGAAACTCCTTCACATCCTCCTGAAAGAAATCCCTCTCACCACTACAAACTCCATTTAAAATCCATCTATAGCAAAGCTACACACTTTACCTCATCATCTCACAAAGTGAGTCTACGACACCAACATCTCGTTTTCAACCTCTACTAAACTTTCATTTTGTCCATTTGATTAAAATAAGATCACCTCAAGAACTTCCTACACTACATTGTCACTAAATAACCACCCTTTGTGTCAACGATGGACAATTAGCAACCGGGCCCCTCCTATCATTCCACCCACCAACGTGTTCACAGATCCATACCTCCGGTTTTCCAAATCTACCACCAGGGATTTGAACCACTTCCAATCAAACTCAACCATTGTTTGTTAACATTAACAATAATACAACCTTATACTCTAACTCAATGCAAATCTCCACTTGGGAAAACATTCTTCATCCACCACAAATCTTGAAATTAAGATTTTCCTAATCCTCCAAACATTTGGGATTGTGTTCATCTAATATGACATGCCTCACCCTACATCAACATTGTTTTCGAATGTTGTAATACCACAAGGCATGAAATCCAAATGCTCCGAAACTGTGTCAACTACATGTTCTCACACATCCAAAAGCATCTCGGTCCCTCATCAAACCCACCTTACTTTCCGCACTAGTGCATGGGAAATTCACCTCACACCTACCAGGATTATATGGGAAAATGTTATTTATCCCAGATTTAGGATCTTTAATTGTCGTGCTTGTTAGTAACTTTGTGTTTGCAGCACACATCCATGGCTCAATTCCTTGGTCGACCTTAAGCTAAGGGGGAGCAGACACATAGGGGGAGCATTGCATGGTAGTCGTTATTTTTTACTTTGCATTCGTAACAAAGTGACTTAGCATTCGTAAAAAACAAGACTTGCAAGGACCGCTTCCACTTTTTGCTTCGACAAAAAGGGGGATAAGAAATGTAAACTCATCTACTAAATACTTATTTAGTAACTTTTAAATAAGCATGAGTTTTTATTTTTGTCATCATCAAAAAGGGGGAGATTGTTAATACAAATATTCGCAGCAAAAACGATATTTATATTTAAATGATCTCTTGTTGATAAATAACAAATATAATGTCTCATACTAAGTAAAAGTTTACGTATAAAGTTATTTAGTAGGAAGTTTACTTGTCGTACGTCAAATCATTAAAGGTTGAATAGTATGTCATTATTTAAACATAGTTGATGATATCAAAAAATCGATCTTTCATATGATTAAACCTTTTCTAATCAAATGGTTTAGTTAACATATGATGATTTATAAGTGAGTTTTATTATATCATGGAGTCATATTTTTGGATGAACCATTTGTGGATAAAAATCTTTCTAAATCTTCCCTAATCTAGAAAAAGATTTACGTAGTGGTGAGATTGAAATTTTGTGTGCTAGTAGTATCGAATAATCTAGTTTTTATTATAGTATAATTTTATATTTGGTATAGATTTCTGGAGTGTTTACTCGTATTGGACAAAGAAGGTCCCAGCGTCCACTACGGAGCACAGATGACATGGGTCAATATCCACGCATATGGTGGATACGGGAGTCCGCGCGGACCAGCTGTCTGGGGAATGATTTGAATTTCATAGGCTTGCTATAATTAGGCTACCTTTAAGCTTTCTTTTGTAATCAAGACTCTTGACAAATATTTTTCACATACATCTTTTATCTTTTATATTCTTTGATCATTATACTTGTTACATAATCCATTACACGTGATCAACTTATTCCACTCTTTAGTGAAGAACACTTACGAAGACGTCAAGCTTCAAGTGTTAATAGTTTAGTTGTGACATCACGTTTGTGATAATCATTCATCTTGTATATCTTGTATTGTGTGTTGTGTGTATCATATGTGTATGATAGGTTAGTATATAGGCCACAAAATACATAGTTTATTAGATTGGTTCTATCTCAAAGTAGAACTCGGTATATAGCTTAGTACCAGAAAAAGTGTAAGCGACGTGTACGGTTTTCTTCGCCTAAAGGGAGCTTGTTGACATAGTGAAGATAACTCTCAAGTTGATTACTTGGAGAGTAGAGTAGGGCGAAAAGGTGCTTCGTAGCCGAACCACTATAAATCATTGTGTCATCGGTTTGATCTTTCTTATCTTTACTTGTTTATATTTCATAGATTACTTATTTACTTATCGCATCGCTATCATATACACTTGTGTATATCACTTGAGTTCACATAAGTTGATAATCTAAGTTTTATTTTAAACAGTAAAAACTATTCAACCCCCCTTCTAGTTTCCACAAATTATACAATTGATCATAAGCGATCAAATTAACAATTATATAATTAATAAAACTACATTAACTGATTAATTGGGAATTGAAATTGTGATCCTTTGTTTGTATTCATTTGGTTATAAGTGCATAATTGAATAAATGTTGTAACTCTATAAACTCTTATATTCAGATGGATGGTTAATTTAAGTCGATGCATTGATTCAGTCCCATCTTCAAGACTCCTCATTAAATGATGGGACTGAATCTTATACTATATATAATGATGATACATATCATTAATTTAATCAATTATAATTTAAATTTTAAACTTAAATACATTGTCTCATTTGTTCCAAACATCATCCACGATGGTGGTGTTATTTTCTTGTTGTCTGGTGGTAGCATTTGGGACTATTTTGTCTATATTTTTGGATATTGTTGCTTTACATTGTACCATTCATGTACATTGTACCATTCCTATAGACTAATCAACCACCTTCGATCCTTAATATACTGCCAAAAAGTTTTCCCAACCATAATTTCTTTCAAGACTTCTCCCAACCATTGACCAGCATCCCTATCATTAATTTAAAACACCTAATATGTATTCATATGTAGAAAAAGGGTCATCAAAAAGATCTTGAATGTTGAAAACAAAAAGAAAGGGTCATCATTTCTTGGTCTCGAAAACATTTTTTGATTGCATTATACTTGAAAAAATAAATGGGCAGAAAAGGGCCAACATAAAAAACTTGAACTTTGAACAAACAATAGAAATGTCATCATTGTTTGGTCTAGAAAACATGCTTTCACGACATAGTGAAACGCGACTGTAGCTGCTTCCTCTGGGTTCACATCAACTACAAATATGACGGAATGTGTGTAGCGTTTTGTAACTGATATGGACACGTTAAAGCTCAACATGACTGCTATTAAAATATGTTTTCGTTTTTGGTAACTGATGTGGGCAATTTAATGTCTTCCATTTTTATAAATGACAGAGATGACGACCAAAAATGTTACTACTAACATACAATCAAAGACATGTGTTTGTATCTGATATCAATGGACACTGTTGGATCGATTAACTGAATAGATCTAAACCTTCAGCTTGCAAAGAGTTTGCTCCTTTAGATAATTCTAAAGCAACAATATTGAAACACTGAGTGAACACTATTGATTATGCAGAATCTAATCAATAATGCTAAGAAGAACAATAATAAATACCACAAAAGAACTTTTATATTAAACTTTGAATCTGCCTAGGTTACAGATTACAAACTATGATTACTATTCGATCTCTATGATCTTGTGTAGAACTATATCTACTAACTATGCCTAGGGTTCCTTTTATAGACTAAGGAAACCCTAATGGGCTTTACAAAATGCGTATAAAGATAATGCATATCCTTTCCTAAGATATCTCATGCATATCTTTAACTCTAACTAATTTCTGCGTAAGCAGACTTAACTATTACATAAGCAGTATTAACTATTTAACACTACCAGTACTAACTATGATAAACCTTCTACCAGTACTAACTATGATACTAGCAGAATTAACTATAATACTAACATAATTAAGTCTGTTATACAAAATTCATAACAATCCTCCCCTAAACTTAAACTTTACTTGTTAACTTTAAGTTTCTTCAGTTGTCTTCAGTTTGGGATTTTGAGAATTATATCCAAGCATGTCTTTAAGTCCTTAGCTTCTCTTGAATGATAATCTATTTGATGTTCTTTGAAAAACCAGATCATACTTTATCTTTTAGTCTTTATCTTCTCTTCACAGCTACACAGCAACATCTAGCTAAGTTGGCTTTGTAGTTTTTGGCAAACTACCATCCATCAACGGATTTGATATGTCTTTACCATGAGCCGTTTGCTATGGACTAGTCAATGCTTCATTGCAATAACAAGGTGCATTAATAACCTTATAGTTTTTAGCAAACTATCAGCTATCAACGGATTTGAGTTCTCTTTACCAGTAGCCGTTTGCTCTGGAGTAGTCAATGCTTTAGTACAATACTATGGTGCATTGATTACCATACAGTTTTTGGTAAACTGTCAACCATAAATGAATTTGAGAAATCTTTACCAAACTCGTTTGCTTTGGACTAGCCAACTCTTAACTGTGAAGCATGGTGAGTTAAGAACCATATAGTTTTTAGCAAACTATCAGCTATCAACGGATTTGAGAATTCTTTACCAGATGCCGTTTGCACTGGAATAGCCAATTCTTAGTGTCGGTTAGACATGGTGAATTGATTACCATTTGTTGTGTTGAAATGAAACCAACACCTGAAAATTCTCCTATCCCTTGTAGCTTGCCAATTCTCAAAACCACTATCCATAAATCAGGCTAAGAACAAACTATCCGAGAACCAAACTGTGTGTTGTCAGATATCAGACAAAGCTAACAGTACAAACAACATTTCTCGGACGACATTAGCAGTATTAAAACATCTTGGACAACAAAGGCAGTACAAATACTTTCGAACAATATTAAAACCTTAAGCACGTACAGTACTAATTCATTTGAGCCCATACACACGAACAACATTAACATTCCATGGCCCAAATAGTAATAATCACGTCCAGCAGCACTAATGTATACTTTTAGGCCCAACATAAGTTATTCGTTGACAGCACTAAAATATATCTTTGCAGCATTAACTCGTTTTGTGGCAGCATTAACAATCATAGGCAGTATTAAAGTAATCTTCATGGCAGTACTAATATGTTTCCTTATCAGCATTAAAAAGTTCATAAATATAAAACTTGTTGTATGCCACATCCAACAATATAGGAAACAAACATGGGAACCAAAAACCACTCCCTAAAAATCAGGTATTTCATATTAAAATAGATCCCATCCATGAATCAATTACCAAAACTACTTCCATACCTGTATCATACTTAAATCCGAAACCTTCTACTTCTTTTTATATCAAAGAACCGAATACAAGAAATTTTCAATGCTTAGGGTTTCTTAAGAGATGCCTCCATCCGTTTTCTCATCCAATATCAATTAGCAACATTTTTTTTAAATTCCAAGCAGATTAGCAAACCTTTATCTTGTAAATATGTTTATGGAATGCCCTGCACACTAGATAAGAGAATTAGTTTCTATTGAAGACCCAAGCCATTACTGACTTGGATCTACCATGTGCATCAATATAGTCAACCCTTTTCAAGGTCATTGATGCACTGTCTTTTGACACATTGTCTAAAACATTTATTGGTCTCCATTCATAACGTGCTGATGGCTTAACAACATTTTACTAATTTCCCTTAGGCTTCCAAACCCACCTTGACTTCTTAAGAACATTATCCATTTTACCCTTGCCAGTACTAACTACTGCTCTTATCCCAGCAGTAGTCATATTTTTAACCCTAGAAGTTTTAACATTTTGTTTTAATTCTTTGGGTCTAATAGCTGGTTTTTATGTAGTAAGACCTCTTGATTGGTGAGTATGAGGCTCTTGGTCTTACATTGTTCATTCTTGGGTAAATAGGTCTAATAGCACTATCAGTTTGTGCTATTTTTGGGACAAATGGTCTAGCAGTACTAAAAGGCCTAGCAGTACTAATAGGCCTAGCAGTACTAACTATGTGTACTACTCTTTTCTCATTTGGCCTAACAGGATTAAGAAAACCTGTCCTGGTTAGTACTCCTGATGGGACAAAAGACCTTCTTGCTTGAGGGTATTTCAATTTCTTTGAAATTTTTTGATGATTAACTCTTTTAGCATGATCCCATACTGGTTTGACCACCATTTGACCAATATTTACCACATTTTTCAATTTAGGATCTGGACTCTTTTTGTCATAAAAATCACAATCTTTGATTAAATGGTTAGTACTTTTACAGACAAAGTAAGCTTTTACTTTCTTAAATCCAATTCCTTCTTTTTTAGAAATTTGACCAATTTTATCAACTTGAGTTTTAACTGTTTGAGTTTCAGGACTAACTTCAGACACATCTTCTGAGTTCCAATCCTCAATGATGACTTTATCTCTGTTAATCTTTAGTTTAGACACAACTGATTCATAGACTGACTTAGGTTTTTCAACATTTACTTCATTTGTTTTACCTACAGTCTCACTAGTTGCAGTTTTAAGCTCAGTTTTTGACTCAGTTGTTTTTGACTCAATAATTTTCTTCCTAATGACATATTCATCTAGACCTGTAAATGATATGTCAGCTCTTGGGGTTAAGAAGTTCCCTGTAATAGGAGGGGGAACAACATGATACCCATCTGCTTAGGAGAACCTATCTGTTTCAGACTTGTTACTTATTTAATCCATTTGTGTGCCATATCCTAAACCATTTTTATCATTAGCATTCATTTGACTGTTAAGTAATTTATTAAGACTCTTGGATGATTCTTCTTATTTTTCTATCTTAATTTTCAACTCATCTCTTTCCTTAACAACTTTTTCTAATTCTGTTTTAAGGTTGTTAATTTTATTTCTCTACATTTAAGCTTATAATTCTGAAATTCATATTTCTCACCCCAAGCCAATTCATTTTTTTCATTTCCAATAATCCTGGATTCTAGTGACTCTAAGGCTATCTCATAACCCCTGAGTTCTAGTTTTGCTTTGTTATGCTTTTCTCTTTCAGTATCATAGTTCTTTTGAAGACATTTAAATGATTCAAGACATTTAGAACATTTTTGTACCTCACTGTCAGAAGAACTTGATAAGCTTGAAAAGAAGATGGCCATCAAAGCATAGTTGACTGGTTCTACTTTAAAACCATTGCTCCAGTCATAGTCTCCTAGACCATCTTGAGCCACCAGTGCCTGTGATGAAGATTCATTTGTTGGTACATTGTTCCTGCCATTGTCACCATAAGATCTTCTTCCTTGACTCCTTCCAGATCTACATTTTCTACCAAAATGCCCTTTTCTGTGACAATTGTAGCACTCAATCTTTGACTTATCAAGAGAAACAGGTCATTTTTATTTAAAGTCCATATTCCTTCCTGTCCTCTAAATGAACTTCTTTACTCTAACATGTAACATAGCTACCTGCCATCGAAGATCAGGGGAAGCTTTGGCTTTATGATGAAGTTCGTACGAGACCTTGTTTGTTTTGTCATCATCAAATATAGGAAGATTGTTAGGATTATTGATTTGACGAGACAAAGTGAATAAAAGAATAAAACAAGATGGAATCATAAAAAGGACCAAACTTTGGTCATCATGAGATCTACAAGATGTAGAAGAAAAATAAAGATTTGGTTCAAATATAAGGATAAGATGTCGAATATTAATGCGTGGTGATGTTGAATAATTTATTGATTCTTCATTAATATGATATTTTGTTTCTTGTAAGCCTAGGACTTCCTTTTACTATAAAAGGAGGTCAGGCATTTAGAAAAATATATCAGAAACATAGGCTCTCCAATGAGAGTCGGTCTAGCAAAGGTAAGGTATGTGTGTATCCTTAGATAGGAAAAGGTGTGGTTTAGACGTGGGTTTACTACGTCCACAAAATATGTTAGTTTATTAGTTAGTATCCCAAATTATAGTGTTTGGGGTAAGGTGGAATGTTTAATAATAAAACCTTGTTTGATAATATTGCTTTCTTATTATTCCGCTGCGTGATTCAATATTATCTGTAAAACTGATCCTAGATGAGCTTAAAAGATTCTCAACATGAAAGATTACAGGTTTATTGATTTGCAGCTTATTCTGTGTGGTGACATGTTCAAGGATTCTAATTCTTATCTTAAGTCAAGGGGAATCATTGAAGATTTTGTTTCATTTAGGGAGATGATTACATCTCAACTTCAGGGGAAGCTTTGGCTTTATGATGAAGTTCGTACGAGACTTTGTTTGTTTTGTCATCATCAAATCGGGGAAGATTGTTGGGATTCTTGATTTGATGAGACAAAGTGAATAAAAGAATGAAACAAGAAGGACCAAAATTGTCATCATGAAGATCTACAAGATGTAGAAGAAAATAAAGATTTGGTCAAAATAAGATAAGAATGAATATTAATGAGAAGATAATGTTGAATAATTTATTGATTCTCTCATTAATATATTAATTAGTTTCCTTGTAAGCCTAGGACTCCTTATCCTATAAAAGGAGGTCCAGGCATTTAGAAAAATATATCCAGAAACATAGAGCTCTCCAATGAGAGTCGTCTAGCAAAGGTGTGTGTGTGCATCATAGATAGAAAATGTGTTGTTTGAGTGGGTTTACACGTCCCACAAAATAGTTAGTTTATTAGTTAGTAATCCTAAATTATAGTGTTTGGGGTAAAGGTGGAATGTTCAATAATAAAACCTTGTTTGATAATATTGCTTTCTTATTATTCCGCTGCGTGATTCAATATTATCTGTAAAACTGATCCTAGATGAGCTTAAAAGATTCTCAACATGTGGTATCAGAGCCTCGTGGCTCTTGATCTAGGATCTACAAGGTTTTTGAAGAAACCCTAAAAACCCTAATTTTCAAGAAATCGTGTGGTGAAAGTTTTATGGGGTTTTGAAGATTCAGTGCTATAATGATGCTTATAATCGTCCTCTCTACCTGTTTGGGTATGCAATATGATTGGTAAGCTTTGTTACTATTTATTTGGGTTTCTTTTTGATCCGTTGTGCTCTAACTGATCAAACCCTAGACAATTAGGGTTTGTATATTTTTTCCGGATCTGATGTCGTGTATACATGGATTGGTATGAATTCATTCAAACTCTTTTAGGGTTTTCTTGATAAGCCGTGATTGTATAAAGTTGGGGTTTGCACTAATGGTATCTATGGTGGTCATGATTTGGAAGAGAAGGATGTTAATGTTATTCTTGATCATTATCGTGCTTAAATCAGAAGACATGGAAACTTTCAAGGCAATGATCTAGATCAGCTGGTATACAACTGGTAATAGGATGGTTACTACTGCTAGGGTTAGCAGTTACTACTGTTGGATTTGTATACAAAGTTAATGTTGTTAAAGAAGATTAATGCTGCTAGTATATACTTAATGCTGCTAGTACATACTTAATGCTGCTAGTATATACTTAGTGCTGCCAAGTATATACTTAATGCTGTCAAGGATGGTTAATGCTGCTAATGTACTTTGTGCTGCCTAGTATGGAAGAACAATAGTAAGTCATGAGTTAATACTTCTAAGGTATAAAAGCAGTTATTATTGTTGGTTAATACTGCTAGCGTTAAAAAGCAGTTACTACTGCTTATGGTAAAAGCAGTTAGTTACTACTGCTTGGGATTAAAAAGTTAATACTGCTTCATGATATTAATACTGCTATTGAATTTAAGTAGTTAATACTGCTCGGGTTCAATAAAGTTAATACTGCTTCCTATGTTAATATTGTTTGGGTTAAAGGAAGTTAGTACTGCTAGAAGCAATTACAACTGCTAGCCTTGTCCGATAAAAGTAGTTAATACTGCTAGTTGTTGCTGATATCAGACAACACACGCAGGAGGGTTATCGAACGACACAGGATGGTTGCTGATATCTGATTTGCATGGTGTTGTCACATGGGTTGTAACTATAGGATCTCATAATACTACTGTTCATGTGTATCTTCACGATGAGCTGCATTTAAACACAAAAGAGCAGTTAAGACTGTTATTTATACTGTTTGTGTGTTGGTCAAGCAATACTATATGTTGATACTGTTTGGTGGGGCTCAAGTTACTTGCATATGGTACCTTATGTATTTTAATATTGCTTGGCGTGCATGAAAAAGCAAAAAGAAGATCATGAAAAATTAAAACAGTTGTAATACTGTTGGATTCGCATATGCTATTGAACAAAGATACAAAAGAAGTTTGTGGTTAATACTATTCGAGCAAGGAAGTTAATGCTGCTTCAAGTAAGTTAATACTGTTTGTGGTATTAAAACTCCTTGAACTAAATACTGCTCGAATGAAACTGTTTGCATTGTCCAAGAAGAATGTTTCTACTGTTAGTATTGTCTGAAAAAGAGTTTATACTGCTAGAGTCGTCCGACAAAGTACTTAGTACTGCTACTTACGTCCGATATTAGACAAAAGAGCATTTTAAATCTCGGGCAGAACAGAGGCAGTTTGGTGTTTTGATTTGTTACACACACAGGTTCAAGAGTGTTTTGGTTTTTGGTTCTTAACTGAATTAAAGGCTCGTATTTATTGGATTAATTGATTACGAAGAAGATTGTTTATCACTTATTTGAAGATGAAGTGGATTTTTCAGATGCGTGTTCTTATTATATCTTTTGGTCTTGGAGATAACTTGTTTGGTTATATACGGTTTATGATAAAGACTTGATAAAACTAGTTTTTACCTGATGTAAGGAGATACATTGTAGTACTCACAGGTATTTACTATCACTTGGCTCGATGACTCATGTATAGGCATGCAGATTTATCAAGAAGGTCTACTCATAAAACGAAGAAGAAGATTATGAGTTCTTATCATATTATAGTGCAAGACATAAGATACAAGTTTGAGATATTCTACTTCTACATCAGATTTGTTATACTTAATTTTTCTTCATCAGTAATCATTACATAGAGCCTACAGAATTGAAGATTCAAGAAATGGTTAACATATAGATTTCAGGGGAAGCTTAATGTTAAAATGTTTAACCATTTATATGCTACATCAAGATGAAGGTATTTACTACTGCTAATCTTTGTTATTACTGCTAGTGTAAGTTTCTACTAATCAAGTTCATTTTTCTTATGGTGCGTAATGGTGGGAAATTTGGGTCATTGGAATACTTGGATTGGAAGTGTAATATTGGTTCGTAGTTGTGAAGATCAAAGTTGCATATTTTAGTCCCCTAATTGATGTTGACAAAAAGGGGAAGAAGATTTGATGTTTTGGAACTTATAGATTCTTGGTGATATAGTATGGATTAAGGGGAAGTTTCATTCGTATATCAACTTCAGGGGAAGTTCGTGCTTATTGGGTTTTGTCATTATCAACTAGGGGAAGATTGTTGGGAATTATATTTTGAGTTGATAAGACAAAACACGAATAAAACAAGATGGAAACATGAAGGACCAAAGTTGTAGTCAAAGAATACTACAAAAGATAAGAATTGAAAGATTTGGTCAAAGATAATGATTGAATAACTAATTGATTTTATCATTATTATCATTATTAGTTTCCTTGTAAGCCTAGGACCCCTTATGCTATAAAAGGAGGTCCAGGCCTTCAGAAAAAGCACATAGAGAAAAGATGTAAACACAGTAAAGGTGTGTGTATGTGTCTAGGTGTCAAGTCCTCTAATGGACGCCTAGGGTTTGTTTGTTTTAGCCTCAAGAATCTTTGATTCCTGTTACTAGTTAGAGTAACCGTTCTAGAATTGATCATCTAGAATTGGGGCTATGTAGAATGTTTGGTTATTAATGAAGAACACCTTGTTGAATATCTTTGTTCTTATTCCGCTTTGTTTTTATAACTTATGAACATTGATATTATCCTAGATAAAGGTCTAAACAACCTGAGCTTAAACGATCTCAAGAATCTTTGATTCCTTGTTATAGTTTAGATAACACGTTCTACCATTGATCAAGGTAGAATTGGGGGCTTGTAGTAGTCATTGTATAAAGATGGTGATGAAACCTTGTTAGACAATAATAAAGAATGTTCTTAATGTTTATTCCGCTGTGCATTCTATTGTTCTTTGTTATTATTCATCCTAGATTAAAGTTCTAAACAAACTGAGCTTTAAATTATCGTATGGTTTCCACACTTATGTTGTCAAACAATTTGAAGCCATGAGCTTATGTAATGAACAAATATTTTGTTAAATCCAATGTATCTTTTTTTTAAATGACACGTTTAGTGGTCGTTCTCATATCTTGTGCTATTGATCTATGAAGTAATACCCTCGGATATTCAACATTCCGCTGCTACCCAGATTTAGGGGTGTTACAGATTGGTATCTAGAGCCAAGGTTATAGAGAACCAGGTCAAAAGTTTTGTCTGGACTATAACCATTTTCAAACACTGCTTTTACAAATAGGATTTACACGGGATATACATGCATTACTTGTTTGTATCTAGCACATATATGCTTACATGATACACATTGTTTTAGCATTAGTAGTTACTAAGTGCTTACATGATTGATATACGCGTATATAAATTATATTACGTATATTACTATAAGACTCTTATAATTAAAACTTATAGACATAACATACAGATCTCTCTTATAAGTAATACTTATATAAGTTATTTTTGCTTTTTGCAGCAGTCATGTCTTCTGCATCATCTGCGGTTACCTACACTTCTGTCTATACCAATTCTGAGCCAGGCAGAGCCTTTTGGGGAGCCGATGAGGAGATATCCAACGAAGGTTCTCCATGAGTCATTGTATACGGATACGATGGACTCCCAATGCAGCCGGTAGCCCCACCATTACTGGATTACATTCCAGACCCAAAGGAGCCACAGACACCGCCAGTTCCACAGGACGAGGATGAGCGTAAGCCTATGTTCATACAGGCACATAATCCTGACTACGTGCTTGAGCCTATGTATCCTAAGTATATACCATTGGAGGATGAGCATGTGTTCCCAGTTGAGGAGCAGCCATTACCTCCTGTTGATTTACCCACTACAGAGTCACCAGGGTATGTTGCTGAGTCGGATCCCGAGGAGGATCCGAAGGAGTATGATGATGAGACAAAGGATGGTCCGGTTGACTATCCTATAGACGGGGGAGATGATGGAGATGATGATGAGGCGATTTATCTGGGGATGATGCCGATGATGAGGAGGAGGAAGAGGAGCACCCATCTCCGGCCGACTCCGCTGTTGTTGTACCTACTGTTGAGCATGTGTCCCCACCTGAAGGAACAGAGCCCGTTATACCACCACCCTCCACTGACATTTCTACCACTGGAGCTAGGATCACTGTTCGGCCTCAGTCTTCCATATCCCTTCTACTAGAGGCAGAGGTTGAGAGACTTCTAGCCATGACTATTCCATTACCATCACCACCTATCTCACTATCACCACCCTTTGCAGGAGAGCGCCTTGCTAGGTGCACGGCCCTACCTGCACATTCATCGCCACCACCTGTGCCATTACGATTACTGTCATCATCTAGGTGTCCAACCCAAATCTAGACACTTAGGATAGCATCCACTCAGGCCCTTATTGATGCAGTTACTGCCGCATTACCATCACCTCCACTATCACCACTACCACCATCTCTATACATACCACCACCTATTAACGGTAGGGATGATGTTCCCGAGTCTGAGCTGCCACCTAGCAAGAGGTTGTGTTTGTCTACTCTAGGCTCCAGATATGAGATCGGGGAGAGTTCTACTGCCAGACCTACCAGAGGTCAAGGGGTAGATTATGGGTTTGTCAGCACCGTAGATGCTGAAGCAGACGGCAAGGGATTAGTGAGGTTAGGTATGGTATTAGGGATACTTGGGTAGATCCGACAGAGACAGTTCCTGAGGTAACACCTATGACCATGGGAGAGGTCAATACTAGGGTTACAAAGCATGCTGAGCTACATGAGCATGATACACAAGACTTGTATGCTTTATTAGAGGATGCTCAGGATGGAAGGACTCATATATCATAGCGAGTCGCTATGGACTCACAGCGGGTCTATTTACTTATAGGGGATAGGATGACTCTCCAGAAGATAATATAGATTGTGGAGGAGGAGGCCTATGCTTCCCAAGAGGCTTGGGCTTACTCGATAGGACTGAGTCAGACGACCTATCAGGAGCTTCAGACCCACCGTGATCATATGTATGCACACGAGACTCATATCCAGGCACATCAGGCACAGCTACAGCTGCAGAGTACTCTCATTCAGACACAGCACCAGGTACATGAGACTCGTTTCTAGATACAGCAGGCTGAGATGGCAGCGCTTCGAGAGACTGACCGTAGGCGTCAGGCATAGATGGTAGAGACTCTCTGAGTGATGAGACACATGAGATGAGAGACGAGTGACATGCAGGCCGAGTTGTTAGCACATCGAGAGCAGCAGAGGAGAGCTAGACAGCCAGGACCAGATGCTAGGATTCTAGATCACCAAGATGCTTCTGGGGATGCTGATAGTCAAATCTAGTAGTTTATGTTTTCTTATCTTGCTAGGTCATTGTACAGGCATGTTAAGTATTATGGGTTTTCCCCGCTAGCATAGCCTTAGTTCTTTTGTATTGTATTTTGTGTACCAACAACTATTTCATGTAAAATTTTCCAAGTTATAAATGAAATAGATGTGTTTATGTTATATTCATCTCTTGTGTTGTTGTCTCATCTATACATTATTATATTCTGTCATGATTATAACCTCACGTTTTGTCTTTTGTGATCTAGACAAATCATGGCACCTACAACTAGACAAGGACAAAATACCCCCACTAGCAACACCAAAAAAAAATAAACAACAAACTTATGACTCCAGAATCATCCTAAGCTATGATGACCAGCTCTTCATCAAAACTTCCACCAATGAGAACGCAAGCCACAATTCGCACGGGGGCATGACCGAAGGAATGTGCAATACTGCACCCCCTTATTTTACATGTCTTCATGAAGTGTAACTTTGAACTTTAAGGAACTGAAGGCTGTTGTCGGTTTTAACCATGTGGAATTGAAAAAGATGGATGAGTCTTAATATTAATGTAATGCTATTGAAAATCAGGTAAGTTTGCCACCTGCACTCTGTTAGGTGCTGCTCTTGACTTGGTGGAATGGTCAGATAAGAACCTTAGGTCCTGATGCATATTGATGACTTGGGAAGTACTCAAGAAAAGATGACGGACAAAGTATTGTCCGCAGGGTAAATCAAGAAACTAGAAAATCAAGATATGGAACCTATAGGACAAAGGAACGATGTTCCAAGCATACACTGAATGTTTCCAGAGCGAACCTGATATGTACTAAGTTTGTTGCTAATGAAACCAGAAGGTTGGACAAGTACATCAGTGGATTTCTGATAACATTTATGACAATGTCAAGTATGCAGACCAGAGTTGGGATGGATATTGAGTTGGCCAACCGACTTGATGGATCAAAAACTCTGCACAAATGCGGAAAGACAGTCTAACAACAAAAGGAAGCTGAATGATTCATCCAGAAACAACCATGGTCACCAACAACAACCCTTCAAGAGGCAGAATGTCGCCAAGGTCTACAATATGGGGACGGTGAAAAGAAGCCGTATGGGGATATTTGCCAAGTCACCTCTTTGCCCAAGTGCACCAAGTGCCATTTTTACCACAATGGCCCGTGTACTCAGAAGTGTCACAAGTGCAACAAGGTAGGGCACTTCGCCAGCGACTACAGGAGTTCTGGCAACACAAATGGTGCTAATACTCAGAAGGGCAATGGGTTAAATCCAAAAGGGAATGGTTGTTTTGAATGTGAAGCTCCAGGACATTTCAAGAGAGATTGTCCCAAGTTGAAGAATAAGGATGAAGGAAATGGGAATGCACAAGGCTGGGTGTATACAATTGGGAATGCAGAGAAGAAAGGGAATGCATCGAGGGACCTAGACTTAAATGTCATCACGGGTACGTTCCTCTTAAACAACCACTATGCATCTATCTTATTCGATACTGGTGCCGATAGAAGCTTTCTATCCACTGCATTTAGTTCCCTGATTGACATCGCCCCAACTCCATTAGAAAATAGTTATGATGTCGAACTAGCAGATGTCGAACTGGCAAATGGGAAACTAGTCGGGATAGACACTATTATACGAGGTTGTACTTTAAATTTCTTAAACCATCCGTTCAACATAGATCTAATGCCCGTAGAACTGGGTAGTTTCAACGTTAATATCGGCATGGACTGGTTAAGAAAGTATCACGACGTGATCGTATGTGATGAGAAACTTGTTTAAATTCCCTATGGGAATGAAACTTTGATTTTTCATGGTAACGAAAGTAACAACAGGAGAGAATCTCGGTTGACCATTATCTCAAGTTCAAAGGCTCAAGAGTACATGGCAAAAGGATGTCAGATCTTTTTGGCACAAATATCCGCCAAGAAAGAGGGGGACAAGTCAGAAAGAAAGAAACTTAAGGACGTACCAATCGTTCGAGATTTTCCTGAAGTGTTTCCCGAGGACTTGCCGGGTCTTCCTTCAGCTCGACCAGTGGAATTCCAGATCAACTTAATTCTAGGAGCCACGCCCGTAGCTCGAGCACCGTATCGATTGGCTTCATCCGAAATGAAGGAATTGTCGGAACAACTACAAGAGCTTTCCGACAAGGGCTTTATAAGACCTAGTTCCTCACCTTGGGGAGCCCTTCTCTTGTTCATCAAAAAGAAGGATGGGTCATTCAGGATGTGCATTGACTACCGTGAGTTAAATAAGCTGACAGTGAAGAATCGTTATCCACTCCCGAGGATCGACGATTTATTTGATCAACTCCAAGGATCCAGTATTTATTCGAAGATAGATCTGAGATCGGGTTATCACCAGCTTAGAGTACGAGAGCAAGACATTCCAAAGACGGCATTCCGAACTCGGTATGGTCATTACGAGTTTCAGGTTATGCCATTCGGTCTAACAAACGCACCGGCGGTATTCATGGACCTCATGAACCGAGTGTGCAAGCCTTACTTGGATAAGTTTGTAATTGTCTTCATTGATGACATACTTATTTATTCAAAGGACGAGAAGGAGCACGAAGAACACCTTAAGGCAATTTTGGAATTGCTTAAGAAAGAGAAGTTGTATGCCAAGTTTTCCAAGTGTGAATTTTGGATTCCGAAGGTACAATTTCTCGGACACGTCATTGATAGCAGAGGTATTCATGTGGATCCAGCCAAGATAGAATCTATCAAAGATTGGGCATCTCCTAAGACACCGACGGAGATCCGCCAATTTTTAGGTCTTGTTGGTTACTATCAAAGGTTCATTGAGGGATTTTCGAAGATTGCTAAATCAATGACGAAGCTTACTCAGAAGGGGATCAAGTTTGACTGAGGTGAAAAAGAAGAAAACGCTTTTCATTTAATAAAGCAAAAGTTGTGCAGTGCACCAATTCTGGCTTTACCTGAAGGAAGCAAAGATTTTATGGTCTATTGCGATGCTTCACACAAGGGGGGGGGGGATTTTTTTTAGTGCTGTGGCTTGATGCAGAGAGAGAAGTGATTGCTAGCCTATGCTTCTCGACAACCCAAAAGTCATTAGAAGAACTACACCACTCATGATTTAGAACTTGGATCGGTAGTGTTTGCTCTAAAAATATGAAGACATTATCTATATGGAACCAAATGCACCATGTTCACTGACCATAAAAGTCTACAACACATTCTTGACCAGAAGAAGCTTAACATGAGGCAGCACCGTTGGCTAGAATTACTGAGTGATTACGATTGTGACATTCGCTATCACCCGGGGAAGGCAAACGTAGTGGCTGACGCATTGACCCGTAAGGAACGGATTGAGCCATTGCGAGTTCGAGTGTTGGTTGTGACTATTGGCTTGGATCTTCCCAAACGAATATTAGAAGCTCAGATCGAAGCCCTAAAACTAGAGAAGCACTCTTAGTGTTGACCTAACCATGTAGTTACTGTTTTTATGATTATGATTTCCTGTTCAATTATGGTTCTGTTAGATATCCTTATAGCCTTTCGTTGATCCTTATGTTTTGGTAGTATAGAGGGTGGCTTAGAGCTTATTAATCCTCATATTAGACTTACCATGTTAAACCTGAGATTAGTGGGGTACTAGGGTAGCTTGACATCTATCCCTAGTGTAGGAATTAAACAGATTACTGCCTTTGTCACATTAAATACTTATAAAGCATGGGAACTCTTTCAGAGGGGGTTAATAATCGGTTTAGATTATAGATTGGTCTTAAGGGTAGTTGGGGTTTAACCACTGCAAGCTTGGATGCCCTGCTCGTGTGATCATAGGGGAATGTGAGATCGCAGAGTAAGCATACCTTAAATGAAAATCCGGGTTTGTCGACATTAGAACCACTAATAGAACTGATAATTGAACATTGTACAGGAAGTTGTAATCGTATCATTATTAGTGAAATGGTTAGATTAGCACGCCTTTCTCCCTGATATCTTCTATCTATTTATTTTATTGCATTTACTTTTAATTCTTAAAATAAATCTTAAAACCATTTTCAATTGTGACAACAATCAAATTAAAACTATTAAATCTTAGCTCTTGGGACGACCTCGGATTTACCAAACTACTGTACTATATACGACCGGGTTCTCTGCCCGTTAGTCCGTGTATCGGTAACCGAGTTTTATAAATTTAAAACTTGGTAAAAATATTATTCAAAACAAAATATGCATCAAGTTTTTGGCGCCGCTGTCGGGGAGACTTAAAATTAGTTATAATTTGAATTTCTGTATATATTTTTGTAAGTATGTTCTGCTAGTTTTATTGTTAATATGGAAGATGACGTTGATATCAACACGCTCACCATAAAGCAATACCTGTCTTGGGTCCAAGACGACATTAGACCAGGCGTGGTAAAATCCAAGATCGGCAATGACGTCGAGTTCGAGATCAATAGCAAATTTATGAGGAAAATTAAGACGCAAACTCTTCAAAGGTACCTATGATGAGGATGCACACGAACATGTGCAGAGGGTATTAGAGATCGCAGATCTTTTCCACTTCCCTGGAGTCACTCACGATGCCGTTATGCTTAGAGTGTTCCCTATTACACTCAAGGGGCCAGCCTTGAGATGGATAAACAGACTTTCAGTAAAGCTAGTAACTACATGGGATCTCCTTGAGAAAGCATTCATTAAGAAATATTGTCCACCTTTCAAAACTACCAAGAAATTAGAAATAATTTGCAATTTCAAACAAGAGATGGACGAGACATTGGATTATGCTTAGGAAAGGTAGAATGATCTTCTGTTTAAATGTCCGCATCATGATATGAACTGCCAACAGAAGATTCATATCTTCTACACTAGATTAGACATCCCTACTCGCAGAGTGCTCGACTCTGAAGGATTCATTCCTCTGATGACACCAACTCAAGCCCTTATATCAATACAAGTCATGGCAGAACATCACATAAATTGGTAAGGAAAAGGGGGGGGGGAAAGGGAAGGGGGGGGGGGGGGGGGGGGGGGGGGGGGGGGGGGGGGGGGAGGAATGAAGCAACCACTAGGGAACAATCAACGATAGCCCGAATAACGTTGATACAAAGAAACCTAAAGAAAATATTCATGCTATTCAAGCAAGTTTCAAGAATTGTGAAGGGGCACATCTAACCATGGAGTGCCCTCTCGAAAAAGAGTGAATAAGGCATTGACGAGCAAGTATATGAGAATCCTTAGATGAAACCTTCATCAAAGTTTTGCAAATAGTCAAATCAAAACAGCCGCTGATAATGAATGGATTAGGAAATTTATCAAAAACACGGACTCAAACATAAGGGCACTTAAAACTACAACAAAGAACATAAAGGAAAAAGCTTATCAATTAACCCAAACAATCCTTACTAATACAGTGAAAATATTAAGAAAGAACAACCATGGGTAAGGAATAATACGTAAAAGAACTGAGTTTTTGTTCCTCATAACTACCCACGCAATTTCTAGTAAACCTTACAGAACAAGTGAAACTATTTGCGCGATTGTAGTTCCTGAGGAAATTTAAGAGGATAAAAGGGACATTAATGAAAGTTGTGATATTACATCAAGAATGAGAAAAGGCTAGGAAAATACTCACACATCCCATATACGTTTTACCAAACCTTAAACCAATAGTGCAACCATATATGCTACTAGGACTAGTCTATAATAAGGCAAAAGAAGAGGAACATGATTACGATATTCCTCTACATGAACATGTAATGCAACCTTTGACCCCTCAGACAGTTCAAATCATACCACCCGATGACGATTATGTAGCATCGGCTACTAATCCTATTTTAAATAAGCATTTAAACGAGTTCAGGGAGGAGTTTACTGATAACACTAGGGTTTCCAAAAAGATAGTTAGTAACCCTGTTAACGATTTAAAGGAGCTCTTAAAGACATGTGATTTTGAGAACTTCATTCGAAAATTAAAACACCAATTAAGCCAATCATCACACGAAACCGGTAAGACAAATAGGGAAATGAAATCTCATCAGCAGTATAGTTTTAATTTATCATTTCCCTACCTAGAAGCAAATTTACACCCTCATGGTATCCATTGCTACCCTCACTCGCACTTGATTTCAAGTGAGGGGAGGAACATACTATTACTTGGCAAATAAAGGTAGAGTCAATCTAGAGACTCAACAAAATCAATCGCTTCATGGGGGGCACCCCATCCTATCTTTTTATGTTTCATTCCTGTATATTAGTTGGTTTTTGTTGGTTTCTCACTTTATTTTGCAGGTTCTCTCTATAAGGAAGTGGAATTCGAAGTCCCCTTGACTCGTATCCATGTGGTAGTAAGGTTCTGTCTTGGCGTAACCACTTAGGTTACGCAGTAACAGATATTATTATGGCGTAAAGTCATGTACTTGTTATGTCGTAACCTTCTTAGTTTAAATATAAAAATTTTAAATCCACATTGTTACGCCGTAAACCTTTTCTGAAAACAAAAAATATAAGTTTAAAACCTTTTTTAAAAACCGTGTACAAGTAAATGAACTTTGTAGGTGTGCTCCCTAAAAACCCTCACGAGACATCACTCGTCCACTTGGGCTACCAAGTGGTTTAAAAAGGCTTTTGCATATGCTAAATGCAACAGTGATTCCTACAAAGTAAGTTAGATTAATAGTGTATTGGTATATGCTTAATTACACATACCATTTTCCATTAAAAACGGACTTAAATGACTAAAAACGTACCAAAAATACATTGTATTTGTATGTTTTGCATTTGAATTGTGCAGGAAACGGATATTCAAGAAAAGGACAAAAAGAAAGGCAAAAACGACCAAACCAAGCACGGAATGGAAAAGACAAAGTCAAATCGAAGCCAAAGTCAGTCAAAGTCAGAAAGTCAACCCCGACAAAGTCAAAAGTCAACCAAGTGAAGAAAATACAACTTGAGGGACTAAAATTGTCAAACCTCAAGTTGTATTACAAGAATAAAATGACAAGGGCTGAAATTAGAAATTGGGTGAAGTACAACTTGAGGGGCCAAAGATGCCAACTTACCCAAAGCCATTTTTCCCGCCCAACAAAGCCCAGATACAAATCACGGTGTTCTTCCTACCCCTTTTAACCCTGCAAACCTCTACAACCCTTGGGTAAGACATTCTCACCTCCTCCACTATCACCACCTCCCCATGTATAATTACCAAGATAGCAATCCCACCACTTTCCAAGCTTTTCGATGGCTGTGATTGAGCTTAGATGACTAAAAAAGAAGCACAAGAAGATTGAATGGCTGAGATTTGTTTTAGAATTCCCTCACACAACAAGCACACTTGGGTTTTTGTTTCTACAAAGAAACACAGAAGAAAGAAGACCAAGAAACCAAGACCTTAATTCATTTTAGTATAAATAGGACTATTGTAACCCAAGAACGGGAGTTAGTTTTTAGTTTTTATCTAGTTCTTAGTTAAATTTCAGTTTATTTTTATGCAATTTTATTTTTCCAAGTCTTGTAACTTTAATTTTCGTCTTAATGCAAATTTGGAATTTTTAAGTCAATTCTTGATTCTCTATATTTCCTTTTGTTAACAGCTTTACTTAATATGTTTTAAGTCTTATAAAATCATATAAGTCATTTGTCTTAACTCAAAATACTAAAGTTTAAGTAAAGTCACAAAAAAAAGTCCACACTCAAATATACCACAGCTTATGGATGATAAGCCAGTTCTGGATGGGCTTATGGACATCACTAGCTTGTTTTATACAAGCTAGAGCTCGTAGACTCTTTGTTTAACCCTGTTTTGAGCAAGGGAGTTGTAAGTTTTTATTTTTCTTATTTTGCTTATTCACTGCAGAACTACTTATTAGTGCTTATTTGTTACTTATATTTACTTATTTATGCTTTATTACGATGTTTAGTGCTTGTCTTGCTTAGTTGTTAGTTTAAAAATAGTTTGTGTCACTTTCTTAGTTAGTACTGTTAGTTATGAGTTAAAACTGTTAGATTGATTCAGCTTATTTAAGTGCTCATTATTGACTAAAATCTGTTTATAAGTGCCTTATTTTGTTATTTGATAATCTGTTTTTAACAAATTAGGATCAAATCAGCTTGAATTAAGAAAAGAAAAATGATTTTTGAAAACTTTAAGGGGTGTTTGGAACAAGCAGTACTAACCCATAGTTAGTACTGCTGGTTCTAATTTTAGGATTTTTAAAGCTAGCAGTACTAACTCAAAGCTAGCAGTACTAACTCCAAGTTAGTACTGATAGTTAATACTGTTAGTACTGTTGTTAGTACTGCTGAGTTTCTCCTGCTTAACTTATTTTAATTACTTGCTGAATTTGCCTATTTAGAGTTAGTCTAGCTTATTTGGTTTGTCTTAAGTTTATTTGAGTTTATTTGTGTCTTAGTATAAAAGTTTTAAGTGTTTTTACCATTCCTAGCCTTTATGCCTGCTCTAGCTTATTTTCCTTGCTTATCTTTTCGTGCATTTGCTTATTAGTTTTACTGCCCAATCATATCCTTGTCATATTCAAACATCGATTATCAATTCGTCATTCGATCTTCCATTCAAGCTTCGTTGGGACATAACGACCCGGAAATATTCTATACTACTTCCGGTTTCATTGATTTTGTGGATTTTGATCCTTGTTATATATTTATATTTATTTATATATAAAAAGGAGTAAGAATCCGCGAGTCAGGCACAGTAATTAGTGGTTGTTTCAAGTTTAACTTGAACTGATAGCTCTCGATACCGAGTTGGAAGTCTTCGACTCTAATAACTAACGCCTTTTCTTTCATGAAATCGTTCAACGCCATTTTCTAGTCATTATCTTTACTTTCCTCCATGTAGAGGAATTATGTGTCATCGAGCTCCAGGGTCTTGAAATCAACTTCAGTGAATATATACCATAAGTTGTAGCTCACCTAACATTTAAGGATACATAGTTATGCCCGGTCTAAATGTTGGGGATGTTCATTATCTTATTCATATGACTTTTGGATTATTCAAAAATGCTCTTTGTAGTTGTTTTGGCTGAAGAATTCGGTATTTTTGTTCTTTGAAACATTCATTTTGAGTTGGATTATGTAAAATATTTGAAACATTTTGTGTTGCTAACTCGGTTGAACTAAAACACTTGACATTCTTGTTTTGCTTAAATCAAACACTTTATATTTGAGGTTCTCATTCTCTTTTAAAATCGATGTCAAAGATGTTTCATAAGAAAGCTTGTCATATTTAGCATCTTCAATTTGTTTCTGCCATTTAAGTACAAAATCAAGACTTTGTTTTTAGAGTTTAGCAAAAATCAATCTCGAATTTGGCAGTGCTCTTTGACAAAGTATCTTGGACATCGTCATTTTCTCTCAAAATATCATTTAATTTTTCAAAGAAGAAGAAGATTTTCATTTTTCTAAGAAGAAATCGAAGTTTGTAAATTACTAATCTCAATCTTAGTCTCTTCGGATTCTGATGTGTATGATGCAATTTGGTTTTTGAAAAACATGGTTTGTATATGTTAGGATTAAGAGTTTCAATTATTGATACTTAAGTGGTTTATTTATTTTGTACGTTGTTTAGTTTATATTTTATGTTTAAAATAGAAATGTTATAAGTGAAAGGGAGATTAAGTAAAAATATCTCACTTAACACAAGTAGGAATGGTAGGTTAGAAAGAATAAAGGATATAGATTCCCATCTCTATAAATACCCCATCATTAGTGAAGGGGATTAAGCTTGACAAAATTGTAACTCACTTCCCACGGCCATTTCTCTATTATAAAAATTGAAATTTGTAAAGTCTTAGCTCTTCTCGTATACTTCTCTATTATTCTCAAACTGCATATAAGTGTGATTGAATACTTTATCAACCTAACAGTATATCCAAGAGTAAGCACTTTTGCTGATATTCATTTTCAAGAAATGTAACGTAAGTTAAATCATCTTTCATGTCAGAAAGCATTTCTTATTCGAACGAGAGGAATTTATCATAAACTTTATTCATGTGACGCTTGATATCCGTCTTTAACAGTTTCTTTACTGCACTTAGAATTTCCATTTCCAAAGCACTGGAATTTATAAGTCCAGCCTAACGAAAACCTTGCTTCCCTTGAATAACACTTAATGTTAAAGCCATGTGTCGTTTCAGATAGCAAAAGTTTTAACGTGCTTTGCTCCTATATTGATTAGCATCATAATGATCGACTTCCACGTGTGCCATAAAATCTTGTGCATATGTTTTTTTGGTTTGGAAATTTTCTTTGTTGATCACACTGTAGTCTGCAGAAACATACGAGAAATTAGTCTTTTTCGTTTTAACTGCGTAAGCAGCTCATTGTCTTACACCGCAACAAGTACCTTGGGTGCGAAGCCCGATTTATCGAAGAGAGCTACGGCGTAAGTAGGTTGTTGGACTTAGGCTGTAGCCAAGCATTATTTGGCGGAAGATTATAAGTTCAAGAAGAATTACGACGTAATCGACTCGATGGAGTTACGCCGTAATAAAGTACCTTGGGCACCAAGTCGAGTTAACTCTAGGGACTAATTGGGTAACAATTATTATTAAAGCCCATGGACTTAATGTTTAACGTCAAAAACGATGAAGGGCCTTTTCTGTACAAGTCCTTAACTTCCAATACACTATATATATAAACCGAATGTTTCAACATTCGTTATAAATTATTATTCTTTTTTGGGTCTGTGAGTAGCCGATGCAAGCAGGGGAGAAAAAGGGTCGAACAGTTAGGTTTTTGACAAGGGCAAACCCTTCGGGGTTTTCCATGCATTTGACTAGAGCAGATATTGAGCAAGATAGTTAGCACGTTATGTACACAACACTATAATTGAATTATGGTTTAATTCATCTTCTTCGATTTATTTAATCTATACTTTTGATTATCTGTGTCATGTTATTATTTGTGCTTTATTAAATAGTTCTTGGTATTTAATTAGTTTATAATCCTTTTGTTTATTTAATTTGATCTTATTGTTTAATTTACAATCTTAATGGATATTTTATGTAGTATGTCCCTAGTTCCTTATGTCTTAGTAGACGTAATTCTAGAATAGGTGTAAGCTAATATTTGTGACTTGGCAACTTATAGGTATCAGGAGTTAGTGGGAAACACACGGACATATCTCATAGATTAGTTGGTAGGATTTAATAACTGTTAACTAAAATAGGATAATTCCCGTGAGGGTTCATTCCCCAGGAATCATAGGTTAGGCAAGGATGCCTTTTTGAGCATAATGACTTTAGACGCCTCTATTAAGATTGTGGTTAGACAGTGTTTAATTATCGTTCTCTTTAGATATCCTATTTGTTTATTGATTGATCCTAGCATTTTGGTAGTTTTGAGTTAGTGAGTAGGAGTGAACATTTGAAAGCTAGTCTAGTAAGTTACTTGAGATGGGATGACATCTATTTCAATTGCAGGAGTTGCCTATATCACCGCCTATACTAGATTAGATACTTATAAAGCACGGGTAAATTCTTAATTAGTTGGCACTTAATGAGGGTTTAAATGTCGAGAAGTGGGATTGTCGACATTAGATAAGTATATAGGATAGTTGGGGACTTAATGACTATGAACTAGATGCCTGGCTTCCGTGACCAACGGGGTTGAGATCAGATGAATTATAAGTTAGTTACGACTACCAATCAAGCCTAATGATATTAGAACCATTGATTAAAACGAGAATTAAACATTACACGTAGGCTTATGATTAAGAGACATAGGGAAATTGACTAAGTATATGTGTTCATCCCTCTTAGTTGATTGACATTGTATCATTGTTTTACGTAATTTAGGGTTATTAAACATGATCATGTGGATCTAAAACACATTGTCTTATTTTACTTGCTTTCTAGGTAAATTGTCATTTCATTTAGACAACTAGAGAATATACACCATTCTTAGGATTTGACACCTGTACTTGCCAATCACTACACTACTACACGATAGGGTACACTGCTCTTTAGTGTGTAGAAATAGTCTAGGTAGTATCGGTTTATAAATGTAAAACCTGACATTCCATTTGGACACATCACCTATAAATATATTTTTTCTTAGATATGTAGCATATACAAAGTAGGTATTGATTTCTTAGCAATCTCTAAATAATATGGGTTAGAATAACCAAGGGCTAGTTTAAGATCAAACTATTGGTTAGGTTTGGAAAGTAACATGTGTAATGTATGAGTGCTTTGCCATGTTTTTCGAAGAAAGTTTTCAAGTTCTTTTATTTTGTTTACACAATCAAGATTTTCATCTTATAACTTTGAAACTTATTTCTCATGTTTACTTAAAATGTTATGAAATTCATAAATGTTTCATTTTAATCCAAAAGTATCTGGTTTTAATTCCATTATTTCATGTTTAAGAGCTAAGGGCCTTTCAGACTTTTCCTCATACAACATGTCATGTATCTTATTTTCTAAATATGCATTCTTATCTTTTTCAGCTTGAAGTAAAGCATAGCTTTGAAGCATTGCTGAGTGATTAGGATCAATTGACTCATGATGTACTTGAGAGTTATCCCAAGTAGGATCTAAACTACTTGTGTCAATATGAGCCATAAGGCAAAATACTAAAGTAGTAGCATGAATTAGTCTATCTTGATCACTATCTGAATCACAGTCAGTTTCATCGTGTACCTTGTTGAGGAACACCTCATCGAGTTAAGAATCCTCTCCTGAAGCCTCAGTAACACCAGCATGCTCAGCTTCAAAAGCTTCCATCTTTTCCAATCTTGCCATGAACATCACATTTGATTCAAGTTGCTCACCCTCATCATCAGTGTCAACATAGAAATCATTCTCATCTGCTAGTTAATGCTTGACCCTTTTTTCCTTAGAAGATAACAACATCTTCGACCTATAGTACGCTTTATCTCTAACCTTCCCATATGGACAATTTCTCGAGTAATGACCTTGTTTCCAGCAGTTGTAACATGTTGCATCTGTAATCGCTACTTCTCTGCATGTATCAGCTCTTTCCAACCTTATCCCACCTTGTCTAACCACTTCATTCTGTGGAAGATAATCTTTCCTCTTGTTCTAAGCCATAGGTGAAGATGCAATCGATAGATTGTTGTTGGTATGTTTTCTATAATATTGCTTCTAGATTTGAGTTCCAAGATTAGCCATTTTCTGAAGGATTGAAGCCAACTATTAAGATGTAGAATCTGATTCTTCTGGAGGGAAATCAATGACTTTAGAATGAGGATTGTAACAGATGTTTTTCTTAATGTAGGTGATTGACCCAATAAATTATCTTGCTTGTGATGGTGATGGTGAAGAAGCAATAAATGCTAATGGATCTTGAGTCTGAGTTAAAGAGCTTGTATCATTCTTATTCCTCTTCTTAAGTTCTTTGATGTCATCAACTTCCTCTTGATTATTCTTTAGGAGATCAATGACATTGTTGATATAAATCTTCATTAGATCTTGAATTTGTCTGATTGAGATAGTGAATCTCCTCTATAATGTGATTCAAGAATCTCAAAGACCATTGAACATAGTTCCCCCTTATACAAGATTGGTAGTATTAAATCATAACCAAAACCCAAAACATCTTGTTGAGAATTAGACATAGACATTGTAGGATCTTTGATGTTTGATTAAGTGATGTGGTTGTTTGATTTCTTGATAAGTGATGTTGGGATCTTACAAGCTTTGTAATTAGTTAAAACTTAAGAACAAATGCCTTGAAGAGAAAGTTCATATTTAAAGGTCTCGCACCACTAAAATATAAGAAATAAAAGTGTCACGGTATATTTTGATTTAAAAAGTCTCTTATCACAAGGTTTTATATGATTAACTTTCGTATCATGTACTTTCGTATGATGAGAAACACTAAGTATCACAGATAGTGTCTTAAGATCAGAGTTTCGCATCACAAACACTAGATTGAGGTCTCTAAAATCTCGTTTCACGTGATAGGTATTTTATAAGTGTTCATCCCAAACTTTCACATAGGTTTCGTATGAAAAAGTCTCTGAAAATAAGTCGTTGATTGAAACCCTATTATTGCGAAACCACTTTCGTATGAAAATCCTAATAACGCGTACGAAAACTAAGTGTAGTAGAGTATTTTCGTATGATTAGAAACACTTTTATGCGATGAAAGTGCATGCAAAACAATACAAGTACCAAAAACCGTGACTAAGAGCTTTTTCAAAACGTGTGTTTTTTTATCGAAAACAAGAAATCCAGTGATCTAAATGCAAAACTTAAGCCTATGGAAACATAAAACACATTTCTAACTATCTTTAACAACAAAAAAAACAAAGTTTTAATCTCCCAAAGATCAAAATACCACAGTTTTTGTTATGCCAAGTTTTTAGAGAGAGAAAGACGTTTACACAAAAACACGACTAAAGATGCACCTAAATGATGATTTAAACATCAAACAAACACAACAAAGAGCTTAATCTATCATAACCTAGGATCTTGATACAAAATGAAGGATCTAAGTCTATGTTCTCAACGTAAATCTAGTGAGAGAGTGGGTGTGGATACAATCTAAACTAGAGAGAGAAAGTGAGAAAGAAAAGAGAGAGAGAGAGAGAGAGAGAGAGAGAGAGAGAATGCAAAATCCTTGCAGGACATCACTAGAACACACACCTCAAAACCCGTGAGGTAAGAGATATTTATACCCAACATTTACGTTCAAGCGAAACACTTCCTCTTGTTGGATTTAGTATCCAAGTTCATAACTAATTGGTAAGACTGTCATCAAAAGTAGAGTCCTTTTTGGGTTACCCTCAGTGAACCGTTAAGAGAAATAATAAAAAAGAGATAATATTAATTAGAATTAATATTATATGTATAATTAATTGGTTTATTAATAGTTGGTAAATTAATTAGAAGCTAATTATAATGAAGCATGGGCTGAATATGAACTAATACAAGGTGTATTAAGTTGAACGGGCCGAGAAGACCCATAAGGGACCCATGGGACATTTTTTGGGGGATGCCACATCCCTCCAAAGAGCTATTCCAACTCCTTTCCTCTCCATATATATAGAGGGGCATGCCAAGGCTTTATTTGCTCATTTTCTCTTTCTCATTCCTACTCCTTGTAAGAGTCAACTCGTGTAACGAGACCTTAGGAGTTCGAATCCTTTTTCTCTTTGGTTCGTGGGTGTGAGCTATTAGAGGTACTCTCATTTGAGTACTTGCCTCTAAGTTCGACCAAGGTGGTCTGTGTGTGAGAAATCCGATTTTCTCAAACGTTAGTATTTATTTTCTTATTTATTTATTTAATTCTTTTAAGTTGCTTTTATTTATTAGGTTAAAATCCTTTAGGGTTTAATTTCCTTCTTGCCATAGATTAATTGTTGTTTCCCTTTATGTTAATCTAGTTAGGGTATAGAAAACCCATCATTGGTAATCAAAGCCTTAGCTTAATTCTATTAGCACTTAATTATCTATCAGTAGGTTGTTAACATGTGATAAGTATAAATAATTGAATATTATGTTATTGTCTTGTGATCATTGAATATTAATATGAATTTATATTTTAGAACCTTATATTTTGAATTGTTTAAAATATACCCCTAAAATTTTAAAATGTTTAAAATAGAACCCAAAACTTTAAAATGTTTAATAGAAACCTTATACATATTATAATTTCTATATTGTATATGTATCATTAAATCTAAATACATCGTTAGTCAATTGATAAATTGGCTCACCCATAGTGAAAAAACTATAAGAGAGGTATAAGGCGGGTCGTTTTGCTTCCTTAAAGAAGTTGGGTTTTTAATATGTTTCGCGCTGACCTGCTTCTCTGCTTCTTTGTGCATTCAATGAAGCTACCGAGAACTTTTGATAGGATGATGTCAAGATTAAAAGTATTAATTTGAAAGTACTAAAAAAATTCTCGTTTTATAGCAAATGCGAATAGTATGCTAACCCATGAAAACCGCACATCTCTCATATGGGCTATTAATGGAGCGCGTGTGGTTTACTGGCACATTAATAAGAGAACATAAGTGAGAGGTGATGTGGGACTCGCGATGCTCGAGCTGACTCGAGCCAGGGACCATGCGGTTTTTTGCATGGTTAAATTCACCATCTTATTAATGATCCTCGGCATCCTAGTCATGAATAGTAGATGAGCATATCCGAGATTAACATGCCATTTATCAAAATCAATAAATCTCAAAAGAACTAGGAATTTCATAGAGAATGAAATTGACAAAGACATTGTCTACCTAAAATAAATTCGTGATGTGATTACGACAACCCTCTTCATAAACGAATCTAAAATATGGATCCTAGCCTTAATTTAAAATTGGGTAATTAATTAAGGTATATTCTAACTAAAAATGTTTTATCTTATAGATGTCTACTGAAAATGGTGTTAATCCTCCCGCTCCTAATCCCGCACATATATTCAATCTTTTCATTACTCTTACTTCTTAGGAGGGAAAGACTCACTAGTCCTAAATATATGGACTGGATGCGAAACCTTAGGTTCGCCCTAAGGTACGAGAACAAAGAGTATGTTCTCGAGGAGCAAATTCTCGCAATCGATGATGATTCAACCTAAGAAGAGATTGAAGCTCACAAAAAGCACTATGATGATGCAAAAAAGTGTCATGCATCATGGCATCTTCTATGAGCCCTGAACTTCAAAAGACTTTTGAGAACACTTGGGCTTATGAAATGAACCAACAACTCAAAGAAATGTTTCAGGTAAAGGCAAGCAAGGAACGCCTTGATGTTGTTAAATCCATCATGGCTTGCAAACCGACACTTGGAACCTCTCTTTGTGCTTTCGTCTTAGAGATGAAAGGGTACTTTGATAGATTGGAATCTTTAAACATGGTGTT
>BQNB010038882.1:0-48450 GCA_026074375.1 Tanacetum coccineum | reverse complement strand
ACTAGACCCAGTTGAATGATAGGTCGCATATTCAAACACATAAACAAGTATGAGGTGATAAACATAATTAAACAATCAATGATAAATTAAGAAATTGATTTTTAAAACAAACCAAACATTGAACTTTCATTAAGATGGCTAATACCCAAGGGTATTAGCCCACAACCATTATAATTATACAAGCGTAATCAAACAATTAAAATCGAACGATTAAAAGAGTAAAAATTACACGATGTCTTTTATAGATTTGTGATCAATGCTTGACCTTTATGGCTGATCTTCTCCTCTAAAATTCATCTTTGATGAGTATGGTATAAAGAATATGATATTGCAAACTGAAAACTCATTTTTGAGTCTTCTATTTATAATTGCTGAAAAATACTCGATATGCCGTATCCAGATAGGTTGATACGGCGTATTGGGTTGGATTCCTTGGAGTGCGCGCTACGTTCGTAATAAATATATGATATCAATCCCAATTTACTTGATTTACTGTATCTTCGAATAGTTATCTTCATGGATTCGGTGTATGTAGATAGCATGGATACGTCGTATTGGGAACTGGTTAAACGCGTTTTCTTGTGAAGTCTTGTCGCATATACGCCGTATCTCTTTAGTTGGATACGACTTATTGGTGAATTTTTAGAAATCTTCAAATGTCTTCGTTTTAGCTCCAATTTATGTGCCTTTTAGCTTATATTCACAAAACACTCTTGAATTACTGCATTTATCAACTTTAAAGCAATTAAGTACCAAATAATGCAATAATTATATAAAAGTGGGTAAAATAGATAGGATAAATGATATAATAAAGTGACGTTATTTGATGTCATCACTTCTAATAATAAGAAACATACGTCATCTGAATGTAATAACATTAAGCTTGCAATTCAGAATGAAAAATCTAAGGTTATTTTTGCTACATGTAAGCAATGTTTGATCACTGCTAATCATGATGAATGTGTGCTTCAGTATGTGAATGGCATGAAATTTAGAAAGAAAAACCAAAGTGCTAATGTTTCAAACAGTGCAAATCAAAAGAAACATAAGGCAAATGTCAAGAAATCAAAGAAGTCAGGGTCTAAAGAAAGTCTTGCTTCAACTAGGCCTAGCAAACCTAGAACTTGCCTTAGGTGGTTACCATCTGGAAGAATCTTTTATCTTTGTGGAAAAATAACTGCATCCAGTAACACTAAAAGTGAGTCTGACACATTTGTGTGTGATAATGCAAGTGCTTCTGATGTGGTCATCGTAGGACTTCTACAAGAAGTTTTACAACTCCCTAGGCAGAGCACCTAATCGTTGTAGTAGTAGTATAGGCAAGACTCGGGGGTTGTTATCGTTTACTCGAGGAATAGGTTGGGAAGGCTTGATCACGGTCTAATAGAATTCTAAGGGTTGAGAGAAGATTATTTTTGTGTTTTTGTATTTTATGGAAAGCAAGTAAATCATATAATTAGAGAGGTGGTTGGTTTTAGCTATTCAACTAAATATATTCTATGCTACTGGTGATAACAATAAGATAAAAGACTGTGTTTATTTAATCATGTATTACTCCCTAGATTGCTTCTCCTAGTGTTGTTGCCTTGTCACCCTTGTAATGATCTGTGTAACTATTTCCTAAGTCATGAACGAATTACACGAACCCGCCGTCTACTTAGTATTTCGCTAGAGCAACGCACACGTAAGGTAGTATGAATACTATTACATGGCCCCTAGGAGTACACTAAGTGCATGTGAAATATATTAAGAGTGGATTAACCATATTAGGGGGCAAGGTAGTATGAAGACTGTTACCCAATGGTATCCTTTCTACACAATCATGTTTCCCTAGACATATCAACAGTGATACAGACAAAAGCTGGTTTTCTAGAGCCTAACATGCACATCCATCACAAGAAGCAACACCACTAAGATCTACATTCTAGGTTTCATACAATCATAAATAAACACAATAGAAGGTTTAGCCAAGCATATTAAAGATAAAGCAAGAGCATAGATATATCAAACAACATATAGACATATTTAATGATTAAAAAAACCTTACTTGATTAAAACATGAGTTGGAGGAAGTACAATAGGGTTTTTAGGCCCTAAATTTGTCCCTAACAGCTGCTAAACGAACTAGGGTTCGTACCCTCTTTTTATTCTAAAGTTACACACTCAAAACCCTAAATTCGAGTTTGTATATATAGGAAAAACGTTGTGACGGCGTCGTATTTTAATCGTGACGCCGTCATGAAAGAGAATATTCTAGATAATGGGCTGGGTCGTATGCTCTGACATCGTCGTGGAATCTCGTGACGCCGTCTTAATTTTCGTAGTGACGGCGTCACGTTGTATCTGTGACGCCATCTCCAGCCATTGTAGAGAAATTCTTAATCAATGTTGGTGTAGGCCGGTAGTCTTATCTGTTTCTTCTCCAAATGAGCCCAATTCATGTGTAATTCTTCCAAATGCCTTCCAAATGAGAAATACTTGAAAAAGAACGATTAAGCACCTATTTTGGGCATAAATGCACGATTTAGGGGGTTAAACGACCCCGAAAAAGTGTATAAAATGACACCTCATCAAATACCCCTACACTTGGGATTTGCTTGTCACTTAGACAATAACAATATGAGAGGTCATTTTACCTACTCTTTAAAAGTATTTTACAACACAACCTTCTAGACCTCATAATTAAAAGCACGGAAAGTATACACTAGCACCTCACATAAGTGTTTGGGATTCTCATCTTCACTCGATGTATACTATTATAAACATAAGGTGGGAAACAGAACATCAACAACTCATACCTGTATAGCATATAAATTGACCATAAGCATGGTAAAGGATCAACCCCCCACCGCTAGGGCAAAGCATTATTCATTACTAACTATCTAAGAGGTTTTCTTAAGAGGTTGTGGGTGAGGTGTAAGTCACATAAATGGAACACGGAAACGGATGATACATTTAGGTGGCTTTGGGGTGAATTTGGAGTAGAAGAGTTTACTAATTATTTACACGAAAAAAAATTACACTTTGGTAGGTTAGCTAAGGCAAGACCTCGGACGAGAGACTACAAAACTCTACACAACTCTACATTAATCTCTTTCTTTTTCTTTTCTCATATTTTTTTTGAATAACATAATACATCACATGGGGTTTATAATACGTACCCCTACACTTGAGCTTTTACATGCTCGATATTTATAATCTAACTAATGACCCAATTTGAGGTGGATCAAAATAACATAGAGATCATTTGACAAACATATGGGGGGTATTGACTTAACTTTTCTTCCTATTCTTCCGCGAAATAAATACTACCATGAATCTCAATCGTCCCAAAACTGTATTTACAAGGATAAGGACTTAGCAACCATGTACTCAAATTATTAAGTTGGGTTAAACACAATAATGTACTAAAAATGAGTACATAAAAGGTAGGCTAAGGCTTTTTGGGTGTAACGATTGGTTTAAAAGTGACAATGGCTGCTTCCTTAATGATCTGGAAATCCACAAGAAAATTACAAGAAACCCGTGAATAAGATAGCTCGAAGATTTTGTACTAGGGGTATCCCAGACTAATGATGAGTGCATGGCAAGGGTGTGGGATAGTTACATGATCAGTGTGACCATCATAACAATTACAGGTTTAAAACATGGGTTAATCCTAATGCCTCTTATCAAGCAAATCCTAATACTTACTATGCGGTCTCGGGATGCATTACAATAACAAGTTCTAGAATTTAATACACTAACCTGGTAACACTCATACGAATTTTAACTAACACCAGACATACCAAAAAAGTGACAAGGCATGCATACATGTCGTAACGACGGAATCGACATGCACGCTACCGATCATCCTGCAACACCCCGGAACACGAGGTAAAATAAAAAATCATCTTGGGTTACTGATGTTCGTTCAAAAACCCCCCTTAATATAATATATATAATAAAATACATATACATAAGCAAAGTATCTTACAAATTATTCTTAGGAAAGAATAATAAGTAATCAACACGGTATCGTTCTCCTTGGTGAGAGGTGAATGAAAATTCACGTTAATGTCGGGGATCGAGCTTGATTATCATTTAAAGATTTGGATTTGGGATTCTAATTCTAATTACGCAAATGGAAAGCAAATAAAGGCAAGCTAAACAAGAATTAAAGACACAATTAAAACCTAACGACAATTAAACATTTAACGATTAATTAACGACTAATGGACAAACAAAATATTATCAAATTAAACTCTTAAAACTTAAAATGCAACTTACTTAAACTAAAATGCATTAAAATAATTTTTAAAATAAAGAAAATATATTTTTTTAAAATTTTTTAACTAATTAAAACTATTTTTTAAAGTAAATAATACTAAAAATGAAATTAAAAATATAAAACTAAATCCTAAAATTTTAAGAAAAATTTATAAAAATTCTATAAGCTAAAAAGGATGTTTACAAGTAAAAACTAGATAATAAGCTGCTTTTAATAAGCAGTTAAAAAGCAAATAAGCTGATAAGCTTAAACTAACTAGCCTATAAGACATTAATAGAATGCATTCTAGGATTGTTAAGGTAAGGGCGGAGCGGGGTAGGTGGTAGGAGCGTCCTGATCGGTGGTGTGAGGGGTCGTTTTGGTGGGAGGGGTGTGGGGAGGGCGTGAGGGGGTTTGTGAAGGAGAGGTCACAGGTTCGAACCCTGTGACCTTTCTTTTTGACAAAACATTTTTTTATTTTCTTTTTGAAAAGCTATTAAATAAGCAGAAATAAGAAACTTTTATGAAGGGCTTATTGCCAAAACTTTAAAATAAGCTAGAAAAAACTAACAGAAAGTGACAGATTTGCAATTTATAACTAATGACTAAACACTAAACTGTTTGGCTTTATTTTCAGGCCTCAATAAGCAAGAAATAGACAAAATAATCAAAGACAAAACCTGGTACTCTAGAACAAAAAGCTATAAGTACTAGACATAAAGGCTAAACGGGGAGGACGATTACGTGCTGGCACGAAGCTACGACGGGTGACGATAGAGGCACGAGTGCGAGAGCTAGTAGAGGAACGGAGAACTAGGGTGTGAGAGAGGGTGAGGCAGAGGGAGAGGCAATGACGGCGATAATTCTATAAGAATCGAAATTGTGTGGTGTAGAGACACGCTGCGATTGAGACAAATGCTGGGAGACTACACGCTTGTCTCATGTCAAGGGAATTTATACGATGAGGACAGATTAGTCAATTTAAAAACCTAGTGTTCAGTAAACTTCACACTTAAACTATGATAGACGGTACCGAGTATGGAGACAAGATTCCACACAATCAACACTCTAGAGATTATTCATCACAGTCACATAAGCTTAAAGGAAACAACTAATAAAGAGTACTAGATATCTTAAAGGGCGCAAAAAGGGACAGTCTACACTACTACTTTTTGGGCTAGTCACTCATTGAATTGAAAACTAGATTTGCATGCTTAATCTTAAACTCAATAAATGCAAAAGAAGAGCAAAAACAGTCATTACTGACTTCTAAACACAACTAACATAAATTTAGCCGCGGCACTAAAATTAAGTCTAATAAAGGACAATAAACAAGCTAAGAAATCTCAAAAAATGAAGTAATAAGATTGCATCTACTGACATGTTTGAGATTTAAGACTCCATTTAAGATCTAAAATGGTATATTGCAACCTTAAATTCCTAAGACTCTAAATCTACTTCCAACTAAGAGTGAAAACTTGAAACAGCTTAAACTAAACAACATTCAATAAGCCAAAATTTTACCAAAGATTTAACAAAGAAGAGCTAGATTATTAATCCTAAAGATCTACACATTGGGACATTTAAGAACACCTTTGCCAGACTTGAGCTAAAAAGTTTAAAAACCTATTCCTATACTACAAACTCAAATCAGATGGAAAATGATGCATATTAAACTCACTTTGAGCACAAAGACCATACACCAAACAAATTTTCAAAGATTACAATTAATAAGCCATTTTTGAAACCTAAAAACTAACAGATGAGAGGATTTTTTGATACATAACAATACTTAACTAATTTAAATTCTAATCTTAAGAAAAACACTAAACATCACTAGTCCAAATTTGAAGCTTACAAAATTCTTACTATAATGACCATAAAATAACACAAGCAGTCTTAACAAAGTTAAAACAAACCTTGTTCAAACACTCTTTAACAAGATTTTTTAAATCTAAGTAAGCTAAATAGGTGCCATACAAAAAGCATAGAATAATTAAGAACAGATGGATATTTATATCATATTAAAGCATTTAAGATGCAAAAACCTAAGAGAAATAAGCACTAGCAAATACGCATTTCTATGTAAGACAGAATTAACATAAACTAACAAACATTAACACTATATGAAAACAGTGGTAACTTAGCATAGTTCAATTCTCAACTACATAAATAATAAGCTGAAAACGAGGGGCATATAAAGAACCAAGCAGCGCGCAAAACACAATGAGAGGCATAAATGAGCTACAAGAAAAACATAATAAGCAAACATTAAGCAGTCAAAGAAAACACATCCAATCTTAAACGCTGACATAGAAATTAGGCTTGAAAGAGTAAAAGAAAATGTACCTTGATCCCAGCTCAAACATGGATCTAAAATGCTCTTAAGAGCTTAAATCAACAAGCTAGCTTAATAATAAGCTCTAAATAAGCCCTTCCAAAACTGGCTTATCTTCCAAATGACTTATTCAAGACCCCTTTTTAGGTAATTTGATTAATGAGCTTATTAAGTTAAGCTTAAAACAAGCATTAGCTTTAATAAGGGATGTTAGGAGGTAAAAAAGCTTATTGAGCTTTTTAGTAAAGCACATCCTAATCTAATTTGCTAAAAGTAAAGACAAAGAATTTAAAGCACAATTATAAATGAAACTTAATTTTATTAACTTTTTAAAGAGAATACAAACTGTTGAAAAAGGAAATTACATTTAAGAAGACAACAAGCTAAAATTAAGCTAAAATAAGCTACTCATAAGCTACACTACTCCTATTCTAGATTATTATCTCTGTGTGATTGAGCCTCCTTTTATAGATGAGGGGGGAGAATATCCAGAAGCCATAGAGCTTTTTTAAACTCAACAAATCAAAGCCCTTGATTCACATTCAATCATTAATCCACCCTTAGATCAACACCACGTCCTCTTAGCCAATGAGGTTCTTGGGGATTACCAGCGTGTCATAAATGATTATCAGGTGTGTCAGAGGGTTTCTTCTAGAAGCAAGGAACGTGTATATAAGGAGTGGGATTTACCCTGTGTGCTCTATGTTGTAAAGGAGGGAAAGGGAGGAGATAAACAGTAACTCTTGACCCTCTTTTTGTTATAAGTTTGACTTGGGTCCGGGTATAGGGATTGGTTTGGGCTTGGTTGTTGTTTTATTTGGGCCAGGATTTGGTTTAAATGATAAATGGATTTAGACTTGGATTATTGATACAAGGTTTATAAAAAGGGCTTATGTTTGTTTAGTATTAAACTTAATGGGCCTGAACCCGACCTATTAAATGGTTCGGGTTTGTCCATTTAAAGAATGGTATACTGCCGTTATGCTTCAAATTTCTTACTCCTTCTCTCGTTTTTCCATTCCCGGTGCTTGGTTTTGTCCGATTTTGCTTTATATCTGTCCATGTTGTTTGAATATCCGTTCCCTGCAAGACACAATTCACAATACAAACAAATATACTGCATTTTTATGCCTTTATTGATCATTATTGGTCTTTTTAGCTTTATATTAAGAAATAAAAGATATGTGTTTAAGCACATATCAATTACCAATGGTGGGTACCCGAATTCCTAAAGATCTAAGAGCGAACCTCACATTTTTGGGGGTGGAATTCTGAGGGTTATTGTGCTAGTCATATAAATTCTTATCCATGAGACGCTATTAATACTCGGTTTTCGTCAGTATGTGTCGTAAAAAAATTTAAATTTGGGTAAAAATCACCTTTTATGCTATGTTTTGATATATTACCTATCATTTTAAGGACAAAGCAGATGAAAAATAAAAGAATAGTTTCTAAGGCTTATTTTCCCCCTACACTTGAGTTGAACATTGTATCCAATGTTCTATAGAGTTACCCGTTAAAACGAATAAAGGGAAAAGAAAAAAAGAAAAAGAAACTAGTACTCGTCCTGGTTTGCTCATAATGGAGAAGAAACATACGATAACTGGTTAAATCGTCCTCCCGAGAATCATCCAATGAAACTTCCTAAGAACTTTCAAGTTTCTTCTCATCAAATATAACCTGTAATCAAAGACAAAGGACACTTATACCAAGCAGAAAATGTAGTGATAGAACAATATACAATATGGAATTTAAGGTTTGACATCGGATAAAGCAGTAAAGATAGAGAGAGAATTTGTTAAACTCATTAGGTTATGCAGGTTTATATAACAAAGAATACATATATAAAAAATGTTAAATGCAAGTTTTATATTTCCAAAAATAATTAAAAAACGATAAAGTTTCTGGACCTGGGCGTATGACGCCAGTCAGGGTTTTTCGTTACCTAAGCCCCTGTCACAGGTATCGTAGTGACGGCAAGGTCGCATGTTTAAAACGAGTCGCCGTCTCCACAAGTCCTTTGAAAAAGAAATTTTAGTTTTTGATGAAAAATTTTCCTTGCACTGATTTCATAAGTTTTAAACATTGTAACAAAATGGCTGCATAAACCTGAGATTTAACAATTCAATCATATGACTCGAAACTGACATGAATTAATCTAGACAATTCATTTAACATGTTTGATTTTGGCTCAAAAGCCGGATAATTTCCCCTACACTTATTTTTGCAAAACACCTTTGATTGAAATTAAGACGAGGTTAAAGACAAACAAAACAATGATTTACAAAATAGCTCAAACATATAAAACAAATGGTAAAGAATTAAAACATACACGACACTCCTAATTTGCAGGAAAAGTAAATTGGGTTGCCTCCTAAGAAGCGCTTTTCTTTATTAACGAATCTTGTAGCTAGACTCGAAGCCCTTTTACTCCTTAAGCTTGATGATACTTTTATGTGGTTAGTTTTGAGTTTTTCAATTGTTTCTATCTCTTTTATAAGTACGTTCGAGGTCCATGCAAGCATAGAAATACCCCTTTCCTCTTTTCAAGGACAAGCTTAAAACCCCTTCAATCTAACCTTCGAAGTTATTCCAACAAAGAATGCCTCAAACTTATACTTTTCTAAGGAGGACACTGGGTCTAATTCTTTTGTCCTTTGAGGCATTCTAAACACGACCTCGTCGTCCCTTTGGGCAAACCTAATTAATCCTAAAGATTCATCATAAGCGAGTTTAGATGTATGCGCAAAAGTTTATCCCAAGACTACTTCACTTAACCCACTATCAATGACGCTGCCCAAATATTCTAAAATCATAAAGTCCACAACATAAACGAAGCACCCGATAAATATATGCACATTTTTAGCTCTTCCAACGAAGTTGCAAAACTTATATGGTTGGTATGGGTTTCTACGTGCTTGAAAGGATTTTTCTCTTATTTTGTTGTGGTAAGCACGAGACATGATGTATGACCAAGAATTGTAAACGAATGTATGCATGGCTCCTTGTAGACGGTGCCGAATTTAACGCAAGGAAACTTTCAAATCACTAGGGTCGCTTCCCTAATCTTGGGTTCTAAGGTCGAGAAAGGGGGTTGAGGTTCTCCTAATAGTTCCTTATGGTAAGCTAGCTATTTCTCAGTCAGGAACCAATCCTAAACAATCTTCTTCAAAGTTGTTTTCTTTGTTGCGTTCCTTATTCAAGCTCCTTCATTCTTTCCTTCCGAGGGCCAGAAGATTTCGGGTCGAAGATTGGTTGGTTAATTTGTTTCATGGTTTGAAGAGGAGAGAAACAATGGTTGCCTCATTTGTAAAAGTTTAGTTTATTCAGTCGTAAAACTTAGCATGATAGTGACAGGTAGGTTCATGAGAAGAGATCCTAAGGTCGATGATGATTCACATTCTCCATAGTGAAAAGAGGAAATAGACTATGGAAGTTAAGAACCACACACACAACAAGATAGACTATGAGAAAGCTAATGTGCGGAAATTAAATCTTACTTGAAAGGATTCAAGCAAGTAGAACTAAGCTAAACTATGATCAAAACCTAACTATTCCCCAGACGGTGGCACTAAAAACTTGACGCGGTCATCGTAGGACTTCTACACGAAGTTTTACAGCTCCCTAGGCAGAGCACCTAATCATTGTAGTAGTCGTATAGGCAAGACTCAGGGGATTGTTATCGTTCACTCGAGGAATAGGTTGGGAAGGCTTGATCACAGTCTAACATAATTCTAAAGGTTGAGGGAAGATTAATTTTGGGTTTTTATATTTTATGAAAACGGGTAAAATCATATATTGGAGAGGTTGGTTGGTTTTAGCTATTAAACTAAATATAATTCTAAACTAGTGGTGATGACAATATAATAAAAGATTATGCTTATTTAATCATGTATTACTCCCTAGATTGCTTCTCCTAGTGTTATTGCTTTGTCACACTTGTGATGATCTGTGTAATTATTTCCTAAGTCATGAATGAATTACACTACCCCGTACGCTACTTAGTATTCCGTTAAAGCAACGCACAAGTAAGGTAGATGAAACTATTACAAGGCCCCTAAACCTAAGGGTATACAAAGAGCATGTGAAATATGTAACAGTTGGATCAACCAAATTAGGGGGCCAGGTAAGATAAGAAGATCTTGTATTCTACCCGAAGGTATCCTTTCTACATAATCATTTCCTAGACCTATTAACAGCGATACAGACAAACTGCTAGTTTTTATCTCAGACCTAACATGCACATCCATACAAAAATCAACACCACTAAGATCTACATACCTAGGTTACATACAATTATAAATAAACACAATAGGAGTTATATTAATTCCAAGCATGTTAAAGATAAAGCCAAGAACATAGATAATCAAACACACATAGACAAATTGAATGATTAAATAAACCTACATGATTAAAACATGAGTTGGAGGAAGTACAATAGGGTTTTTTAGGCCCTAATTTTCGTCCCTAACAGCTGCTAAAAACGAACTAGGGTTCGAAACCCTCCCTTTTTATATCTAAAGGTTACACACTTAAAACCCTAAATTCGGGTTTTATATATAGGAAAATCGTTGTGACGACGTCGCGTTTTAATCGTGACCACCATCATAGAAAGAGAATATTCTAGATAATGTGGTTGGTCCGTGTGCTCTGACGCTGTCGTGAAATCTTGTGACGCCGTCTTGGTCTTCGTTGTGACGGCGTCACGTTGTATCTGTGACGCCGTCTCTAGCCGTTGAGAACATTATCTTGAGAGATGTTGGTGTAGGTCCGTAGTCTTGTCTATTTCTTCTCTAAATGAGCCCAAGTCACGTGTAATTCTTCCAAATGCCTTCCAAATGAAATACCTGAAAAGGAACGATTAAGTACCTATTTTGGGCATAAAAAGGAACGATTTCAGGGGGTTAAAAACTACCCCAGAAAAAAGTGTATAAAATGACAAAACCTCATCACCTTGCCTACAACACTTATTGTTTTCAGGTGGGAAGTAAAAGTAGTAACCCATTGTTTTCTTTGGGTATCCTACAAAGATACACTTAACAGATCTTTGTTGGAGTTTGTTAGGCGTGTCACGCTTCACAGGTGCCTTACATCCCCAAACCTTTAAGTAAGACAGATTAAGGACTTTCCCATACCATAATTTATATGGTGTCTTATCAACCTTCTTGGTTGAAACCATATCGAGTATGCGTGTAGCAAACTCTTGAGCATAATCCTAAAAGGATAACAGCAAAGTGCCTCAAATCTTAAAATCGTAAATCGTTAACTCTAGAGCATAAGTGCCTCAAATCTTAAAATCATAAATCGTTAACCTACATAAATTACACCATCATAACGAGCATTCAATTATCTTTCGATAGATGGATACTTTCATATACTTTCGATAGAAAAAAATTTCTTTGGCTTTTTACGGTACAATATTTTTCTTGATGTATCACATGTGATATAACACTAATCTGTAAGTTCGAACACTCAACATGTAGTCGTAAGATGGGCTAAATTTTATTGTAGAGCTCCAAATAATCCATTGTAACCTGTATGAATAAACTGTATTAACTTGGAAGTTCAAAAATCATGTGTAATATATGATTAAAAAGTTAATGATGTTTATATTTAACTATTCCAAAAACTAGTAATACACTCTAATTTCGACACTAAGTACTTATGCCTATTTAACGAAACATGTTGAGTGTTCGAACTTACATATTAGTATTATATCACATGTGATATAAGTGCTTGTCGTAATCATGTAATTTGCTTCGTCTAACTATTTACGGGTTTTGAAATATATCATTCTCAAAAAAGAAGGGTGAAAGTAAATTTTAATTAAAAAAAAAAAAAAAACAAAAAGCTGTTGTGGTATAAGATAAAGTGAAATGTTTTGTTTAGTTAAAATAAGTATGTATGAATCTTGGTGCTTCAGTTCTTCAATACTATTTATGTTTTTTTTAAAATAACTCACGAATTACTACAAATAAAGAGAAAACTATTTGTTAAATTTTTTAGAATGAGAACTAAAATAGACTAACATAGCGTTTGGTACATCATGAGAGTAGGAATGGAAAAGATTATTACGACGGAATGAGAAAATTATGTTTGTTTATAATTACGGAATGCAATGACTCATTACATCAAAAATCACCATTTTCATTCATTAGGGGTCCCTTGTTTTTTTTTTCAAATCAAAATAAATATATTTTGGGGGGATAGGGCGGGGGGGGTTACGGGGGGGGGGGGGAGGGGGGGGGGGGGGGGGGGGGGGGGGATCTTGTAATGGAATTCAAAAATTACTAAAAGACCTTCATTAACTACTTACCAAACTAAAAATATATATCACCATAGGCTATTTTAGTCTTTTTATTATCGATTACATTCGAATCTATCATAACAACCAAACATAATTATGATCGTAATGCGTCATTCCATTACTTCATTTATTCCATTACGACGTTCATTACATTCCGTCGCTACTCAATTCGTCTAACCAAACAGACCCTAATTACTCTTTACAAATCATCTTTATACATCAATAAATCTGTTTATTTACGTTTACCATCATTCTTTTTTGGAAAGTTTGAATTTTAAAGCTTAATATACTCTACAATCTTTTACCACTTTTTATTTCAATTACTATGAAATTTAATTACTTTCATTTTTGTATTAGGGCATTCACTATGGTCATTTCAAGAAAATGTTTAAAAAACACATGAAATGTTTTAATACTATTGTTTTAACCATATTGAGTTTAATGTTTTTATGTCCATGTGAATGAAAAGGTCAAAGATCTTGGATCTTTTTCATATTTTTAAAGCCATGTTGTAATATGTTAACCCATATTTATAAACAAAACAGGTTTATTCCAAGTGCAACAAGGTTAATAAAATCATAAGCTTTGTAAATTAATGATTTTAATAAATTGTTTAGACCTTTTCAAAAAGTTTCCATCATAGTGATGCTCTTATAATCAACAAATATAATACATTTTATCTATTATTATTTCTTGTTATTCCTTTTTCCCATCCCTTCCGTCCCCAAATAATGTCCCCGACAAACAAACTACAACAGTTTAAGAAAAGTGCATTTAATACAGCTTTCTCTTTCTTACTTTTTGACAGAATGACAATTTTACCCTTAACTAATTAATTAAAGTCTTCTTTCAAGTTTGTAATTATAATTTTAAACAAGGATAATATAGTAAACTTGATCAAACTTCCCTATCTATATTTAGAGTGGACAATTAACTTGAGACATCCTAAAAGAAAAACGTGGACAATAAAAATGGACGAAAGAAGTACGTGGTTTGTAAAAATAGAAAGTAATGATCCAGATAAGGTTGATGTTATTGTTGAAAAAGGTTCTAACTAAGATAAGGATTAGGGCTGTAAACGAAAAGAACCGGACGTTCAGTGAACATTTCGTGAACCGTGCTTAAGATGTTCCGATTATGTTCGCATATTAATAAATGACGATCGAGAACAAGGATTTCCCTGTCCGTCTAGTACATGAACGAACAAATGTAACCCACGCTTCGTCCCGTTTATTTAGCGTTCGTGAACGTCGATTATTTCATCGATTTAAGTCGTCCGATTACGTTCGTTTATTTCGAGCTCGTTTACGCTCGATTATTTTTCGTTTATGCTCGATTATAACATTTTGTATAACATACAAATATTGCAAATTTTTTTGTTAACTTGTATATATCGTTTTATGCTCGAATATATCGTTAAACGGTCGTTTAAGTCCGTTTACGTTCATTTTTTTTGTCCAGTTTATGTTCGTTTAAACTCATTAAAGAACGAACAATAAACGACATGAACAATTTCAAATCGAAATGAACGAAATGAACAAAATATTTCGTCCGATTACGTGTCCTCGTCCCGTATATTATGACCGGCTAAAATTAAATGGACGGACACTAACACACCTCCGTCCGTGTCCGTTCGGTCGTTTACAGCCCTAATAAGTCGAAAGTGATTTTGAAAATTTTTTTTTTTTTTTCCGATCTGTATAGAAAAAATAATCATTATACAAAACATATAATTAAAATACACCACTATAATTATTTGACAAAAAATAAAATAAAAAAGGCTATTTACATTTTTATAAGAAAACATTGAAACTAACAAGTAGTGTGAAACATATTTGTTTGTTATCAAAACACTTAACTAAAATACACAACTATAATTATTTGTCAAAGAATCTATACTACTTTATAAACAATTTTTAGTCAATTTCTAAAATTAAAGTCTTAAAAATTAAGTAAAAAAAATTACTAATTATAGAATCTGAAAAAAAATTATTACATTAATATAAATGTTTTAAAATTTGTAACTTTGTAACACTCCAATATTCATATCCATTTAAATGTCTTTATAGCCATTCAATATTGTAATAATCCATTAAAATATTTATTTGTAACAACCCATTACACATCTTAATTAACATGTTTATTATCTCGTAACAGCCCATGACACCGGATATAAAACTCTCCAAACAAATAAACAATTTCATATCATTTTCGTCTTTCTCTCTCAAAACCTAAAATACACACACTTTTTATCTAGTGTCATACCCCGCCTAGGCGGAAACACGAGGCGTAACATCATGGATATCATCACAACACAATGGTGTCAACAATAGAGAGAACTAAATGAAATAGATAAACAAATGAGACACAATGTGTCATGACAATATCTAACACAAGATAAAAGAGTCTTGCATTACGATAGCAAAGTCATACCACAAGGAAACATAATCCAAAAGTCTAAACATCTAATGAACAATCAAATGGCAAACAATTCAAAGGACATAAATAAAATCTCTAGGAGAATGACTCCGCATGCAAGCCTACAGTCTCACTAGCCACTCTTCCTAACATCAACATCCTCAACATGATTACCTGAAAATGATGCTTAAAACGTCAACATAAAGTTGGTGAGAGTCATAGGTTTAAGACACGATAATCAAATCCAACTGTAAATTACTGTGATAATAAAGAAAACATTGCAGGACAATAAATGAACTATCATACAGGCTAACATGCAAATCTAATCAATCACACAAATACCAGCAAACGACCACAAGACGTCTCATATCGTACCAAGGTCCATGTGGTTACCCCCTTAGCCCAGGCCATGGATACTCTCAAAGTAACCTTCCTGCTCGCTAGGCCACAATGCCATCCACTAAACAGGCCATGGATACCCGTAGGTGATCCCCCTGACTTAGTTCACAATTCTCAATATCACATCACAAAACATGTAGCACACAACAACAAATAGTCACGTATAGTCCATGCATCTTTGACAACACATTATCACAGTAATCAAACATTTCCAAACACTTTGCATCATTTCCACCCCTAATAAATCATAAGTAAAAGAAGGGCTATGATGACTCACCTTGATACTCAAAACGCAACTTTCAAATCTCTACAACTCAACTATACAAATAAATAAACACGGTTACACGCGACCAAGCTAAAAGCTCTAGTCCATGTAACACACATATGATGGATGTCTAAGGGTTTAGTTAACCATCACGGGTCACCCCGATACCATGCCCAACCTTAACCATCTTATTAACACTTTACACTAGCTACTTACAATTAACTCAGAATTACAGAATTTTAGTGTCTCTTTACGTACCCAAAACCCTTACTTAATCATGAAGCGCTTTCAAAATTATAACAAAAAACACACATGATGATCAATTATTAATATTAACTTGACCTTGAGATTCCCAAGTATTACTACATGTATAACTACCTCAAATAAAATCAAACTTCAAAACTGTCCTAATTCGGATCTGATTGCACACCAAAATGTATCACTCTAACTACCATACTTAGACATGCTTTCAGAGGCTAATTTTCACAGGATTATCCATAGACATATGGAACTTAACTACTGTATAAAGGGCTAAGGCTTAATAATTCCACTTTTAAGTATAAGATTTTACCCTCCTAAACCATACCTAACAGTCTGACTCCGAATTACTGATCTGACAACTTTATAGTGTAACCAACATTTGAAAATGACTTCCCCCTCCGACCATAAAAACTTCCGAGGACCATGATTTTGTGGAAAGTAGACTCTTTTTGGATTATTCATATAGGCTCAATAAACATATCGAAGTATACGTTTTTATCATCTAGATATCAGTCGTTGAACACAACCCACCATCATTTCTAAAATGCTACATTTCCCATAAACGCAAATCTAACCTAACCAATTGCATGAACATGACCCTAATCAAGCCCTAATCATTCTATCATCATTAAATATCATTAATATTCTGAATTTTATGAAACCCTAGAATCCACCATCATAAGTGTTACATGTATGCATTATTTAAACTAGGATGAACACACTTACCTTGATGATTAGCACCTAAACCACAACTCTTGAATGTTCTTGGATCCACAAGTGAAAATCAACTTCTTAGGGTTTTGAGGGAGGGGAGATCGCACGACATCAACAAAAGGGGAAAAAGGATGGGCCAAGTTTGGGTTTTAATCTAAATCCTACAAGTCCTAGTCCAATTCTAACTTAGTTTAGTAAAAAAAATATTTTTTTTTTTTCCTTTCTTTTAAACCTAAAACCGGACGCACCCTACCTATATATATATATTATTATATTTTTATTAAATTATTAATTAACTAATTTACTTCATTTCCTTAAGATTTTTATAAAAACCTAAGCCTAATTTGATTTAACCTTTTTACTTAAACGCTACTTACAAACTTCTAAATAAAACTTTCTTTCCACCAAAAACCCACTTTCTATTTTTAAGAAAGTTTGGCACAAATTCTCTAAAGATTTCACTCACTTATTTCATTCTAAAATGCCGCATTTCCCATAACGCTTAACACTTAATCATACCAATATTGACGAGCATACATGCAATACGCCATTCCTTTCCATATAACTAAACGTGAACAAATTGAAATACTTAATAGACACCAAAAACACCAAAAACACACAAAATTAGATGCCCAATACCCCTCAAAATGATATCAAGCACCAAATAACTCCATAGCCCACATAAAATCACCTAGCATCAACCCACTTAAACACATAAAATAAACCCTTTAGCTATATCAAAAGATATAAACTAACCTTCTCAATCACGTTGTACCATCTCAGAATCTGTAATCTCGCCGCCGCCACCAAACATAGCCAACCATTGTTGAAAAGATGGTATTGACAGTTATGTTTTGATGGGTCTAACCCCGGTGGTTGATACCCATAGGCTCGGGTAAAAAGATAGAACTCGTTGCGTGTGCTCGTGTTATTGTATAACCTTACAAGCTATTGAGTAGTTTGGAGTCGATTCATCATTTAGAAGCAACCTTGCTAGCTATTTGCCAATTTCCCTCCGCTTTAAACAAGCTTGATAAGGTTGAGCAACGACGCAGTGATGTTCAAGTGACTCCCATGAAATGCTTTGGCTCTTCAGTGGGGACCTGTGTTCTGCTCCACTCATGTGATACAATATCTTTCAAAACCGGTGTGTATTATATTCTTGTCACTTCTTTTATAATTGTCCGAAAAAAGCTCATAGTTGGCCGCGTTCATGTTGAAACATCATTTTTGTAAGAATTTATTTGTTTGGCACGTTCGCTAAGAAATTATGTTTGGCTTAATTTATCAGTTAACTTCGCAATCCTGCAATTATTTGTATTTGAAGATGTTTTTTAAGTTTTCTATTAAATTTAGGGTAAACTCTATAAATACCTGATGTATTCACCAAACTAAATGAACTTGATATGATTTTTTTATGCTTTCTGGTTATTGGTGAAAATTGAGGCAAGACAGGTTTTTTGAAGATGGTGGAGGGACCGTGGAGTATGGCTGTATGGGAGAAAGAGGGTTCAGTTTAAATATAGATTCGCTCAATTTATATTAGTAAAGTTTGTATATCTGGTCTACAAAACAATGTTCTGGTTTTGTTAACAAAGGCACAACTAACATCACTTTGTACCCATGTTATATACACACAATCAATCCTTTGTCTGCAAAAAAAACAATCAATCTATATTTTTCTTTCGCTTTATGTCATTTGTAATGGATTTGTTGACAAATAAACCGTGCTGGCCCATCGCAACGCGCGGGTTAAATTCCAACTCGTTATCAATAAAAAGCGCATTGCTTTAGTTCCACGATGCTTCTTAACTTTAATTACAAGACTATTTAGTAAAAGAAAATGATGAATAATCACAACGTGTTGTTAGGTATTTTTTCTTAGCCCATGATGATTAATAGCCCAACACATTGAGGCCCATCTTGAGTCTATTTAAGGACTCTTATTATTGTGGTTAACAGTAAGATGTGTGAAGAGTTGTGATGAGAAGAAAAGAAAAGAAAAGACAAAACATTTTCGGAGTAATATATCACCCAAATTCATCTTCAGTGTTTTTCCGATCACCGGAGATTGCATCGTCGGATCGTCACGATTTTCGGACGGTGCTTCCTGACATCGAGAGGAAGGTTCTGACCGTTGGGATTTTGATTTTGAGTCCTGGAAGTCCGTTTTCATACCTGGGCAGATTGCATCTTATTTGGTGATATTCTTCTTTTCTTGTTCTTTGATTGTTGCCATATATCTTGATGCTTGATTCCAAGATTATGATGTTTGTTGTATACTTCTAGTGTTATCTAGAGAAGACCTTGTGTACCTCTCCTCGTTGATAGTGAATTTAAGCGGAACTAGGTGTCCCGTGGTTTTTACCCATTTTGGGATTTTCCACGCTAAAAGTTTAGTGTTCTTGATGTGTGTTTGATTACATTTATTATCTGCTGTTTTGGGGCTGATTTGAGACTGTTAGGGCTGATTAGAGTTGTTTTTATTTTTCCCTATTTGTTTGCATCCTCATAGGTTCACACGGGTTTGGGTAAGTGCTGTCAAACGAAGGTTTTGCTTTCGTAATTGTGGTTATACCGTTGTGACCCATTGTTTTTACCTGTCAAATTGGTATCAGAGCTTGGTTCTTGGTTTGGAGACTTAACTTGTTTGAACGATGGAAGCTAATACAAGTAGGATGGTTAGTTTGAATGGTTCTAATTATCATGTTTGAAAAGGAAAAATGAAGGATCTCCTTTATGTTAAAGACTACTAATTGCCTGTATTTAATACTGAAAAACCTAAGAATAAAATAGATGCAAAATAGACTATTTTGCATAGACTGGTTTGCGGGTATATTAGGCAATGGGTTGATGATAATGTTTTGAACCATATTTGTGAGGAGACACATGCTCGTACTCTTTGGAACAAACTTGAACAGTTATATGCTCGAAAAACTGGAAATAACAAGTTGTTCTTAATCAAGCAAATGATGAGATTAAATGACATTGATGGGTCTCCAATTACTGATCACTTAAATGCCTTTCAGAGTATTATAAATCAGCTTGTAAGTATGGGTATCAAGTTTGAAGATGATATTCAAGGCTTGTGGCTTCTTGGTACTTTACCGGATACTTGGTAGACTTTTAGGACATCTTTGTCCAACTCTGCACCAGATGGTGTTATCACTATGGAATTGGCTAAAGGCAGTATTCTAAATGAAGAAACAAGAAGAAAGTCACAGGGTTCTTCTTCACAGTCAAATGTCTTGGTCACAGAAAGGCGAGGGAGAAGTCAAAGAAGAGGCCCGAGTAACAGAGGTAATCATCGTAGTAGTTCCAGCAAAGGAAAATTTGCTGATGTTGAATGTTATCATTGTCATAAAAAAGGGCACACGATCAAGTTTTGCAAACAGTTGAAAAAAGAGAACAAGAAGAAAAACTACAACAACCAGAAGAACAAACACAAGAAAGATAATGATGGTGATGACAATACTGAAGTAAATACCACCACAGATGAGTTCTTTGTTTGTTATGATTATGATATGGTCAACCTTGCTAATGATGATTCGAGTTGGATTCTTGACAGTGGTGCTACGTGCCATGTTGCAACACGAAAAGATTATTATTCATCTTACACACCAGGTGACTTCGGTGTTGTTAGGATGGGTAATACTGGGCTATCAAGGATTGCTGGTATTGGAGATATTTGCTTGAAGTTTGACACGGGGATGGAATTGGTTTTGCATAATGTAAAACATGTCCCAGATATGAGACTCAATATTATCTCAACAGGTCTTCTTGATGAAGATGGTTACCACAACAGTTCTGGTAATGGTTTGTGGAAAGTAACACTCGGATCCTTGATTGTGGCAAGAGGAAAAAGGGAATCCAAGTTATACATGACTCATCCGAAGATATCCAAGAGCATTGTCAATGCTGTAGACAATGATGATATGACCGAGTTATGGCATAAGAGACTTGGTCACATGAGTGAAAAGGGGATGTCTATTCTTTCTAAGAAGAATGTGTTATCTGGTGTGCATGATATCAACTTGAAAAAGTGTTCTCACTGTTTGGCAGGAAAGCAAACTAGACTTGCTTTTAAGAGTCGTTCTCCTTTCAGAATGGAGAACATACTTGATCTGGTACATTCCGATGTTTGTGGTCCCATGAAGACTAAAACACTTGGTGGGTGTTCATATTTTGTCACTTTCATCGATGATCACTCAAGAAAGGTTTGGGTATATACCTTGAAGACTAAAGATCAAGTATTGGATGTGTTTAAGCAGTTTCATGCTTTAGTTGAGAGGCAGACAGGGAAGAAACTTAAATGTATTCGAACTGACAATGGAGGTGAATACATTGGCCCCTTTGATGCTTATTGTAGAGAGCATGGAATTCAGCATCAAAAGACTCCACCGAAGACACCACAGTTAAATGGCTTAGCAGAGCGGATGAATAGAACTTTGGTTGAGAGAGTCAGATGCTTGCTTTCACATGCAGGGTTGCCTGCTTCTTTTTGGGGTGAGGCTTTGAATACGGCGGTACATGTTATTAATCTAACCCCTTGTGTTCCTTTGCGTTTTGATGTTCCTGACAGGGTTTGGAGCGGCAAAGATGTTTCATACCGTCATTTACGAGTTTTTAGATGCAAGGCATCTGTGCATATTCCCAAAGATGAAAGATCAAAAGCTTGATGTGAAGGAGGTGTTTAAACCATGTGTGTTTCCTGGGTTTGGTCAGATGAATTTGGGTACAGAGTTGTAGATCCAGTTCAAAAGATAACTCTGTTCGTAGCCGATATTGTAGTGTTTGAGGGATGATTAACTTTAAAAGTAGTTGAGTAGGCGGAGGAGGGAGACAATTCCTCAACATTAATGATGTTCTTATTGGACTTGGATCCGGTTCCTCCTAAATATTTTGACTCACAAGTTTGGAGATGATATTCAGAATGATGAAGAACATGATGAAGAACAGGGTGCTGATGATGTTGATGCTCAAGAGCAACCAAACTTAGATGAAGACGTTCATCCTGAGTTACCAGTATCTGATATGCCACCATTCCTTCAGGATTGGGCGGGTTTATAGAGATCATCAATCTTCTACATGCTATTCTGCATATGAGTTTGTTTTACTTTATGATGGGGGGTGAATCCCGAGTGTTATGGTGAAGCTATGGAAGGATGATACACAATAAAGGAATGGTTTTGAAGCCATTAAAGGTAAGATGTATTCCTTGCATGCGAAACTATACTGTGTGTTGCTGGTTGATGCTGGACTTAAGGGCTAGTGGAGAGCTTTGAAAACTAATGGGTTTACAAATTGAAGACGAAAGAAACATACTTCTAGACAGAGGTTCAAGGCCAGATGGTGGTTAAAGGTTCAGTCAGAAAAAGATGTATTGTTTTTGATGAGATTTTCTTTCCGGTTGTGAAGATAGGATCAATTCGAGTTGTTCTTGGTTTGGCGGCTAGCCTCGATCTTGAGGTGGAGCAAATAGGAATGTCAAGAAAATTTTCTTCAATGGTGATGGATTAAATATATCTACATGGAGCAACCTGAAGGTTTTTAGGTTAAGGGGAAGGAAGGCTACGTGTGTAGACTTCAGAAAAGTTTGTACGGGTTGAAGCAAGCACCGAGACAGTGGTACAAGAAATTTGAGTCGGGTAATAGGGACAGCATGGCTACCGAAAGAATTCTTCAGCTCACTGTGTTTTCTTTTCAGAACTTTGTAGATGATGACTTTTTAATCTTGTTGCTATATGTTGATAATATGCTGATTGTTGGCAAGAACATTGGAAGAATTGCCCAATTGAAGCGAGATTTGAGCAAGTCTTTTTCTATGAAAGACTTGGGGCCAGCAAAACAGATCATTGGCATTCGGATTTTCCATGATAGAGGGTGCACAAGGAAGGTGCAATATATCACAAGATAATATATTTGAGAAGGTGTAGGCCAAGTTCAACTTGATAAAGCTAAAGTGGTTTGTTCCTCCTAACTTAATCTTACCCAACTTTAAGCTAACTGATAAAGATTTCCCCTCTTCTAAGAAGAATATTGAAAAGATTGATAGAGTTCCATATGCCTCAGCGGTTGGTAGCTTGATGTATGCTATGGTGTGTACAAGGCCGGATTTAGCTCATGCAGTTGGTGTTGTCAGTCGGTTTCTGTCCAATCCTGGTAAGAAGCATTGGGAGCTGTTTTTAAATGGATATTTGATATATGCGACGGTACTTCAATATTGGGTAATCAACTTTTGGAAATGAGAAAAACCCATTGCTTGTTGTTTCACCAGACTAGATATGGCTTGGAAATAAAGGACAAAACATGAAATCCACTTCTGGATATTTGATGACCTTTACAGGGAGAGTAGTTTCATGGCAATCTAGATTGCAAAAGTGTGTGGCATTGTCTACAACAGAGGCTGAGTATATGGCAGCAACAGAAGCGTGCAAAGAACTATTGCGGTTGAAAAGGTTTTTGCAAGAACTTGGTTTCAAGCAACAATGTTATGCGGTTCTTTGTGACAATCAAAGTGCTATTTACCTTGCTAAGAATTCGATGTTTCACAAAAGAACAAAACATATTGATATCCGTTATCATTGGATTAGAGATGCCATTGAAGATGGTATGTTTGAACTTAATAAAGTTCATACGGATGATAATGCCTTCGATATGTTGACAAAAGCTGTAGCAAGAGAAAAGTTGAAGGTGTGTTGCTCAATCGCCGGGATGGCAAACTCATCCTCATAGGCAGAAAAGGGGGAGATTTGTTGGGTATTTTTTCTTAGCCCATGAGGATTAATAGCCCAACACATTAAGGCCCATCTTGGGTCTATTTAAGGACTCTTATTATTGTGGTTAGCAGTAAGATGTGTGAAGAGTTGTGAGGAGAAGAAAATAAAAGAAAAGAAAGAAGATTTTCGAAGTAATATATCACCCAAATCCATCTGCAGTGTTTTTCCGATCACCGGAGATTGCACCGTCGGATCGTTATGATTTTTGGACTGTAGCTTCCTGACATCGAGAGGAAGGTTCTGACCGTTGGAATTTTGATTTTGAGGCATGGAAGTCCATTTTCATACTTGGGCAGATTGCATCTTATTTGGTGATATTCTTCCTTTCTTGTTCTTTGATTGTTGCCATATATCTTGATGCTTGATTCCAAGATTATGATGTTTGTTGTATACCTCTAGTGTTATCTAGAGAAGACCTTGTGTACATCTCCTCGTTGATAGTGAATTTAAGCGGCACTAGGTGTCCCGTGGTTTTTACTCATTTTGGGGGTTTCCACGCTAAAAGTTTGGTGTTCTTGCTGTGTTTTTTATTACATTTATTATATGTTGTTTTGGGGCTGATTTGAGACTGTTAGGGGCTGATTAGAGTTGTTTTTATTTTTTCCTATTTGTTTGCATCCTCATAGGTTCACATGGGTTTGGGTAAGTGCTGTCAAACGAAGGTTTTGCTTCCGCAATTGTGTTTATACTGTTGTGACCCATTGTTCTTACCTGTCACGTGTGACAACTGTGCTTTGAGCAGGTTTGTCAAACCGTTGGTATTGACTTGAGCTTTATTATGTGTTTTAATAATTATGTGTTTATGTGATCTTATGTGAGTTGGTTACAAATCCATTGAGCGTGATCGTCTCGTGGTGATTAAAATTATGGTTGCTATGGATATTTCATTATGTTCACATTTTAGTGACAATGAAATGATGGTAAAATTTTATGTGTGCACGTATTTATATTTATGTATACGTATTTAGATAATAGGAATTCGCGAGGATAGAAAATTTGGTTTAGAAATTTAGTTAGTAAAATTTAAGTATTATTAAGTTGGAAAAATAAAGTATGAAGTGAAATTATTTTTTAGGTATTTAAAACTAGTTTTATTTAGAAGGATGTCTAAATAAATAAAGGTTTTTATAAAAATAACAAAATTAAAGAGTTTTTGTGTAAATAATAAATTAAAAAAAAAAAAAAGGGTGAAGTTCGGCCGGATAAAAGGAAAAAAATAAAAACAAATTTTAGTCCAACTATGATTCATATTTGGTAATTATATAAATATTTTTCTTTGCACTATAAATACAATCCCCTCACCCCTAGTTTTTTTTTAAAACCGGACGAACCAAGAGCAGAGGAAAAAAAAGATTTTTTTTATTCAAGATCAATTTGGTGATTTAAGGTTTCAAGAATTAAGGATTAAGGTATGTTTAAAAACTTTAATTGTTTTAATTTTCTTTTTAATTCATGCAACAATAAAGTGATGGATAAATTATGGTTTCATAAAATATGTAAATTAATGATGTTAAACTTAATTAGAAGTGTTTAGGGTTTAATTAGAATCATATTGATGTATTCGGTTAGAGTTAGAACGCGATAAAATTGAATTTAGGGTTGAGCAGAATTTTGAGTCATCTTGTTCGAATGTTATCTCATGATTGGTAACGAGATTTTTGATGAATCTTATGTCTATTGATAAGTTCAGCGAGTCTAATTTCCAGAAAATCTGGCCTCAAAAGTTTATAAGGTCGGAAAGTCAATCAAATGTTGGTTACACTAAAAGTTGTCAGATCAGTAAATACAGGTCAGATTTAGATCATGTTTGTGAGGGTAAAACCTATACTTAAATGTGGAATTAAGCTTATCCCTTCCACGGTAGTTAAGCTCCATATGTCTATGCATAATCTTGTAAAAATTAGCCTCTGAAAGCATGTCTAAGTATGGTAGTTAGAGTGATATATTTTGATGTGCAATTAGATCCGAATTAGGACAGTTTTGAAGTTTGATTTTATTTGAGGTAGTTACACATGTAAGTAATACTTAGGAATCACAAGGTAGTTAATATACTCATAAATGAACATGAGAGATTTTTGGTATAATTTATGAAGATTATTAAGTAAGGGTTTTGGGTACGTATTGAGACACTAAAATTCTGCAATTCAGAGTTAATTGTAAGTAGCTAGTATAAAGTGTTAGTAAGAAGGTTAATGTTGGGCATCGTGTCGCGGTAACCCTTGATGGTTAACTAAACCCTTAGACATCCATCATATGTGTGTTACATGGACGAGAGCTTTTAGCTTGGTCGTGTGTAACCGTGTTTATTTATTTGTATAGTTGCGTGTAGAGATTTGGAAGCTGCGTTTGAGTATCCAGGTGAGTTTCATAGTCCTATTTTACTATGTTTTCTTGGGATGGAAGTGATGCGAAATTTTGTTTCAAAATGTTTTGATTCTGTGATTATATGGTTCAAGTTACTCATGGACATTTAAGTAGCTATTATATGTTATGAGTTGCATGTTGTATGATGTTGCATTGGTCTTCGTCTACTTTGTGGGTAAGAGGTTTCGCCTACTTGGTGTGGGTATGAACCTGTTTGTGTGCGGATACGGTACCAAGAGTCTGGGATTTGGGGATTTCATTCCTCTCCATGACTATTTTTGTGGTTTGGATCTGAGGACACGTTCCGTCCCAATGGTGATTGTTAGTTGAATGCATGTTAGCATGTATAATAGCTAGCTTATTTGTCCTGCCATGTTTTGTTTTTTTATAATCACAGTAATTGATTTAAATCTTGTATTGGTGTCGTAAAACCTATGACTCTCACCAACCATTGTGTTGACGTTTTAAGCATTATTTTCAGGTGAGCGTTATGATGGTGTTAAAGTAAATAAAAGTGGCTAGAGAGACCATTAGGCTGCATTGGAAGTTCCTTGTTGGTTTCGTTTTGTATTTTGTTGCATGAATTCTTGAATGATTTTATTAGGTTTGCGAGTCATTGTCTTTGTATTGATGAGACCCCTTTTTCATTAATACAAGATGTTGTTCTTTTATTTTCGGTATTGTCATGACACATCGTGTCTTTTATATTAGTTATGCATGTAGTGATTCTCTATTGTTGACACCATTGTGTTGTGATGATATCCATGATGTTACGCCTCGTGTTTCCGCCTTGGCGGGGTGTGACAGATTGGTATCAGAGCCAGGTTATAGAGAAGTAGGTGGTCGAGCCTAGACTATAACCTAGGAGTCCTTCATATAGTTGCATTTTAGGGCTTAAGTGTTTATGTACGTATCTACTATACTTTCTCGCTATTCGAAAGCTTTAATTTTTCTTAATTTGTCTACTACTATATAATATATATATATATATACACACCTTTTTATTATTGGGATCTAATAGTATATACCCTTCCTTATTATTTTAGTCATGTCTCTCTCTAACCGTAATAGAATCTATGTGTTTAGCTACGTATGCGTTTTTGTATTCTTGCTTTCTTTGAGTTTTATTTCGACCTACGGGCTACTCGATAGCTTATGATTCAAAAGAGGAGCCAATTGAGGAGGAGCCTCTCGAGGAACCGAATGAGGAAGTTTAGTTAGAAGAGTCGGAGAAGGGGGCCGACTCAGATCTCTTGTCGGATGCTTGTAGCAGGCCTGGACCCGCGGAGTTGGGTGACTCTTGCGAAGGCAAAGTCAAACCCAAGCGAGGCCTAGCATAAGTTTATTCTGTCTTTTACCTCGTCACGATGCTATTGATTATTTCTTTCGGATATTTTGTATTTTGGAGGCGCTGCGAGACTTTTGTTCCTTTATGTCTTTTCGATTTTATTTTTATATAAGTAAGTATTTCTTTGATGGAGCATCCTTTCTGTGTTATATTGGAGTGGTATAAGATGTGCAATGTGGTATATGTGCTTATAGGTGCGTTATCATTGAGAGGTGTAGTCTTGGAAGTAAGTATACGTGTGAAAGGATGAAATTATAATTATGGTGGCCAACATAATTATAAAGGCATCACACACGTAGACTTGTGACCATGATTGCATTAATCGGTGTTTGATTGTTAGTCGGTAGTGTAAGATGTTATATTATGTGCGGTTGTATTATGTATAGTTATGAAGTTAGTAAGTTTCCCTTCTATCTATCGCTTGCGGATACCCCGGATACCCGTTAATGCTATTATTATGATTATTGAGTTTGTTCGTCTGCTCGATTATTCGCTCGGATATATAACCCTCATTTTAGCATCCCTTGTTTGTACCATGACGTTATGGATGATCTAACTTTTCTATTCGGCGTCTTGATGAATATTAGTTGTTCGGATCTGCTTCTTTAGATATTGGTACGTTTTATTAGTTCTTTCGTGGTACTAATTACTCGTATGAGTTTTTCTTTTAAGCATTAATTCTTCCTAACATATTAGTGCGGATCATGACTCCCTTCTTATTATATCTTTTGGTTTTGGCAACATGCTGCGGCATGTTAGTACCGACGCTTTTCTATGGTTTTTCTCTTGATCGTAAGTACGTATTAGTCTTTATGTTCTTCTTTTGGTTCGTAATCTCTTCGTATGAAATTCTATTGAGCATGTTCGCTTCACTGTTATTCTGACTATATAGTTCATGGTACTTTCTTTCGCTTTCAAACAATAAAATTTTGATACATTACGGTATTTTTACAATCTCTTTTAGTATTACGATGTCCTTGTTTGAGTAACATATTTTATATTAATGTCGAATTATGAAAACCTTTTGAAGTATATATTGATGGTGTTTGGGGAAAACTATATTGAAAAGATTTTATGAATACAACACTCATGTGGAAATGTCTCTTTTAAGAAAAAACTATGTTTACAATAAATTTTAAAACAATATGATAATTGATTGACTGACAAAACTATTTTCTTTTAGATAATATTTATGAATAAGATATGATAATAATTTTTTTAAAGGCTTGTTTTTGATAGATTTTATAATTATAAAAAGGATGTTTAAAGTAATTTATATGGGTAAGATGCGATACACTGTTAAATGACTGTCTCTGGATTTTATGACAACCATGATTAAAAAATGAATTTTATAAAGATTATATTTAAGACGATTTTTTTTAATTTAAAACGACTTTCTTTATTATTATAAATTGATTTTTATAAAAACATTATTAGTTGGTTCTTTCGAGTAAAGTCGGTTATTGGTATAAGAATCCTATCTTTTCATTTATCAATCTTGATACGTATTGTTATTCGTTATGTGTTTATTTTGTCGTGGTACGCTTGTTGATTCTTTCGTTTGCGTTTTCTATCGGTACATATATTCTATCCCTTCTTTTAAGGATTCTTATGACATTTGATCCGCATCTATTTCCATATGTGAAATCCCTTAGATGTTTTCTAGCCTTTGATTCGATATTCGTTTGCTACCCTATTCGATAGTTCGTAACCCTTAGGATTCGTTTGATATACGTTTTATTCGATCAAGTCACTCTCTGTGGGGAGCACCTGTGTTGTTCAAGAAGAAGGAAAAGTTGTTTGCCTAGTTTTCCAAGTATGAATTCTGGCTACAAGAAGTGCGTTTTCTCAGACACGTGGTTAACAACAATGATATTTACGTGGACTCTAGTAAGATAGAAGCAATGAAGAATTAAAAAGTACCTAAGACGCCATCCGAGATATGATCATTCTTAGGATTGGCAGGTTACTATCGACGTTTCATCGCGAATTCTTCTAAGGTTGCTAAACCCCTTGCTTCACTGACGCAGAAGATTCGGAAGTATGAGTGGGCCAAGGAACAAGAGGAAGCTTTTCAGACGTTGAAGGGTTTATGTGATACACCAATATTGTCATTGCATGATGGATCCAAAGAGTTTGTAGTTTACTGTGACGCGTCGAATCAAGGATTAGGTTGTGTACTCATGCAAAAGCAAGTAGAGAAGCGACAGCAGAATGTGTGTGCCTGGACCATACAATAATGGAAAGGAGGAAGATGGGGTATGGTATTTTTATGGGTTTCAATTAATAGGTATGTAAGGAAATTTATAATGATGTCGAGGCTCATGCATCAAGGTACTTGGTACATTCGGGAGCGGATAAGACGTACTATGACCTTGGAGATATGTATGGTGGCCATGTATAGAGAAGGATATTGCTACCTATGTTAGCAATTGTTTGACTCGTTTAAAGGTGAATGTTGGAACATCAAAAACCATCAAGTTTATTGTAACAACTAGAGATTCCCGAGTGGAAGTAGGATTTAATAACTATGGACTTTATTACAAGGTTGCCAAGATCAAGTAGTGGGTATGATACGAATTGGGTAATAGTCGATAGACTGACTAAGGTATGCCCATTACATGGTAGTACGTGAAGATTTTAAAATGGGGAATTTGGCAAGACTTTACACTAATGAGATAGTTACAAGGCATGGAGTGCATGTGTCGATATCTCAGATCGTGGTGGAAGATTTACTTCGCGGCTTTGGTAGACATTGCGGAAGGCATTAAGAACATGGCTAAAACATGGGTACTACTTATCATCCTCAAACGGACGAGCAAAGTGAGCGTACTATTCAGACTTTGAAGGATATGTTGAGAGCGTGTATGATTGATTTTTTTGGTGGTAATTAGGACACTCATCTACCCTTAACTGAGTTTTCTATAATAATAGTTATCATTCGGGTGTTTGATGTGCTCTATTTAAAGCGTTGTATGGAAGGAAGTGTAGGTCACATGTTCTATAGGCTGAAGTTGGAGAAAGTGGTTTGATTAGGCCGAATTGGTACAAGAGACAACCGATTAGGTAGTCTTGATCAAGGAGAAGCTCAAAAGGGCGGGGGGGGGTGAGGGGGGGCGGAAGGGAGGGAAAGCCTGTCGGGGAGTGCCCGGCCCCGGAGGAGGCGGGGGGGCGCGGGGATGGGCCAGTCCCAGGAGGGGGTGGGTGAGGTGGGTGGGGGGGAGGTTAGAGATGGCCAAAAGAGCTATATTGGCAATATGCGTAAAACATTTAGAGTTGAAGTTGGTGATAAAGTGATGTTGGAAGTGTCGTCTTAGAAAGATGTAGTGCATTTTGGAAAGAAAGAAATGTTAGCACCAAGATATGTGGGACCATTTGAGATCATTAAAGGGATCGGTCCTATGGTCTATTGATTAAGATTGCCTCAATAATTTAGTAGCGTATTTGATGTGTTTCAAATTTAAAGAAGTATTTAGCGGATACAAATCTGCATGTGCATTTAGAAGAAATTAAGGTAGACAAAACTCTTCGTTTTGTTGAAGAGCCTGTTGAGATTATCGAACGTGAGGTTAAAAGTTTGAAGCGTAGTAGGATTCCGATAGTTAAGTCCATTGGAACTCGAAGCGAGGTCATGAGGATTTCATAAAAACTAAGTATCCACACTTGCTTGTTGAGCAAGCTATCATTGGAAGTACTAAGTAAAGTTGGACACATAGGGTTATTGGCAGACTTTAGTGCACCCTTGAATGTTCTGAGGTGGTTTGGTTAATGTTATATTTTGAATAAACTCGAAGTCGAGCTGATTCTTCAAAAACGTTGAGCTTTGTAACAACTCATAACTTAGTTCCAAGACAGTTCTTGTTTGATGAGTTGCGGGGTTAGGTTATGAATGACGTTGTTACACAACTTAAGGTTTTGACGAGTTTCCTCGAAGACGGGCGATGTTCATGTAGTTAGATGTTATTTTTGCTTAGAGTTGTATGCTGCTATTTGTACCCTTGTATGGGCAAGCGAAGTTGTAAGCAGTGGGTTTCTGATCGTGAAAGTTAAATGAGATTCAAAGTGTGACCCTAAGTTCACGAGGGAACGTGAGGACCATATGAAAGCTAAGTATACCCGATTATTTGTTGATGATGATGTTGAACCTATTAGTTAAATCTCGGGACGAGATTTCCCTAAGGAGGGGATACTGTGACAACTGTGCTTTGAGCAGGTTAGTCAAACCGTTGGTATTGACTTGAGCTTCATTATGTGTTTTAATAATTATGTGTTTATGTGATCTTATGTGAGTTGGTTACAAATCCATTGAGCGTGATCGTCTCGTGGTGATTGAAATTATGGTTGCTATGGATATTTCATTATGTTCACATTTTAGTGACAATGAAATGATGGTAAAATTTTATGTGTGTACGTATTTATATGTATGTATACGTATTTAGATAATAGGAATTCGCGAGGATAGAAAATTTGGTTTAGAAATTTAGTTAGTAAAATTTTAGTATTATTAAGTTGGAAAAATAAAGTATGAAGTGAAATTATTTTTTAGGTATTTAAAACTAGTTTTATTTAGAAGGATGTCTAAATAAATAAAGGTTTTTATAAAAATAATAAAATTAAAGGGTTTTTATGTAAATAATAAATAAAATAATAAAATAAAAAGGGTGAAGTTCGGCCGGATAAAAGGAAAAAAAACAAATTCTAGTCCAACTATGATTCATATTTGGTAATTATCTAAATCTTTTTCTTTGCACTATAAATACAATCCCCTCACCCCTATTTTTTTTAAACCGGACGAACCAAGAGTGGAGGAAAAAAAAAGATTTTTTTTATTCAAGATCAATTTGGTGATTTAAGGTTTCAAGAATTAAGGATCAAGGTATGTTTAAAAACTGTAATTGTTTTAATTTTCTTTTTAATTCATGTAACAATAAAGTGATGGATAAATTAGGGTTTCATAAAATCTGTAAATTAATGATGTTAATCTTAATTAGAAGTGTTTAGGGTTTAATTAGAATCATATTGATGTATTCGGTAAAAGTTAGAACGCGATAAAATTGAATTTAGGGTTAAGCAGAATTTTGAGTCATCTTGTTCAAATGTTATCTCATGATTGGTAACGAGATTTTTGATGAATCTTACGTCTATTTATAAGTTCATCGAGTCTAGTTTCCAAAAAATTCAGCCTCGAAAGTTTTTAAAGTCGGAAAGTCATTCAAATGTTGATTACACTAAAAGTTGTCAGATCAATAAATACGGGTCAGATTTAGGTCATATTTGTGAGGGTAAAACCTATACTTAAAAGTGGAATTAATCTTAGCCCTTCCACAGTAGTTAAGTTCCATATGTCTATGGATAATCCTGTAAAAATCAGCCTCTGAAAGCATGTCTAAATATGGTAGTTATAATGATATATTTTGGTGTGCAATCAGATCCGAATTAGGGAAGTTTTGAAGTTTGATTTTATTTGAGGTAGTTACACATGTAAGTAATACTTGAGAATTACAAGGTAGTTAATATACTCGTAAATGAACATGGGTGATTTTTGGTATAATTTATGAAGGTTATTAAGTAAGGGATTTGGGTATGTAAAGAGACACTAAAATTATGTAATTCTGAGTTAATTGTAAGTAGCTAGTGTAAAGTGTTAGTAAGATGGTTAAGGTTGGGCATGGTGTCGGGGTGACCCATGATGGTTAACTAAACCCTTAGACATCCATCATATGTGTGTTACATGGACTAGAGCTTTTAGCTTGGTCGCGTGTAACCATGTTTATTTATTTTTATAGTTGCGTGTAGAGATTTGGAAGCTGCGTTTGAGTATCCAGGTGAGTTTCATAGTCCTATTTTACTATGTTTTCTTGGGATGGAAGTGATGCAAAATATGTTTTAAAATGTTTTGATTCTGTGATTATATGGTTCAAGTTACTCATGGACATTTAAGTAGCTATTATATGTTATGTGTTGCATGTTGTATGTTGTTGCATTGGTCTTCGCCTACTTTGTGGGTAAGAGGTTTCGCCTACTTGGTGTGGGTATGAACCTGTTTGTGTGCAGATACGGTGCCAAGAGTCTGGGATTTAGGGATTTCATTCCTCTTCATAACTATTTTTGTTGCATTGGATCGGCGGACACATTCCGTCCCAATTGAGATTCTTAGTTGCATGAATGCTAGCATGTATAATAGCCAGCTTAATTGTCCTGCCATGTTTTGTTTTATTTATATAATCGCAGTAATTGATTTAAATCTTGTATTGGTGTCGTAAAACCTATGACTCTCACCAACCATTGTGTTGACGTTTTAAGCATCATTTTTAGGTGAGCGTTATGATGGTGTTGAAGTAAATAAAAGTGGCTAGAAAGACCATTAGGCTGCATTGGAAGTTCCCATTCGATTTTGTTTCGTATTTTGTTGCATGGATTCTTGAATGATTTTATTAGGTTTGTGAGTCATTGCCTTTGTATTGATGAGACGCTTTTTTCATTAATACAAGATGCCGTTCTTTTGTTTTCGGTATTGTCATGACACATCGTGTCTTTTATATTAGTTATGCATGTAGTGATTCTCTATTGTTGACACCATTGTGTTGTGATGATATGCATGATGTTACGCCTCGTGTTTCTGCCTTGGCGGGGTGTGACATTTCTAGTCGGTATATCTTTGAAAAATGGTGTAATTAACTTTTAAAAAAATATTAAAATTGGTTAATTTTTGAAATGGGGAGGAAACTAACTCGTTTTTAAACAAACCCGAGCTAAGTATACATTGTTGTATCTAATACACAAAACGACGACAAGTACTTTTATGTTTTACGCTATATGATTATGTGCACTTCTTTGTGTCTTAGTTTTGTTAATAGAAATTATTAAGTGATTATTGCTATTTGTAATTGAGCTGATTAAATATCTAAGCACATGTGTCATGTACACTATTCGTTTATAACTAGTTTTCCGGATTATGCCTAACTAGAACTTATGCTGATTTCTTGCATTGAGATTACAAAATTGTTCTTTCATTGCATATAGGAAAAGATCACTTTGTTTTCAAATGTTACATCAACATCTTGTAAACCTTATTAAACATAATAACTTACTTAGGTCATCATTTTAAATGTCTTCACACTTACTACTAGTCTTAGGATTAATGGAACACACTATTAAAATATTTATTTATTTTCTTTTAAATATGTAAGTTGTGAGGGTCAAGAAAGATCTCTATTTTATTTTAAATGAGTGTTCGTGAGGGTCAAGAAAGATTTCGAGAATATATCAATTCATTATTCAAATTATGATTGATATCTTTATTGAATCTAATTGACAAGTTTTCGTGTATGGACATGAAATCGGATTCTTATTTGTTTAGTTTCAAGATTATATCAAAATATAACAAAAGATATCATCTTGGATCTACATAACTCAATCACACTTGATTGATATGAAAATAATTACATCCTTTTCTAGATGAAAAGAATATGCATCGGATCATAACTCACACTTGTGTTGATGATGCCATATTGAGTCTACTTGTCCAATGGTTGTGTTCCAAATATTATACTAATATGTTTAATACATGCATAAAATACACAATGAATTAGGATTGACGACTTGGATGTTTCGTCCGAAATATTCAAGCAATTTACATTGCAATGCAATTGGTAAATGTGTCATTTCTGAAAAACCAAACACGAGCAAACTAACAACATATGTAAACTTTGCTCATACAACATAAAAGCACAACTCAAAGCTAAAATTCACTTTTAACTAAATTCTCAAATAAGAATAATATTCTTGTTTATTCATCTAGGATAACATGATGTTTGGGAAAAATTATGTTTAAAGAATTCATGCACTTATCGTATTAAACGATTGACAAAGGATAATTTATATCCTAAGTATTTTAGTTTCTTCAAGGCATGAATGGTTGTGTTTCAAGATAATATAACACATATTATTTGAAAAATGTAAGTTATTAGAATTAAAAAATAACCTATCACAATATGTGTCAATGCATAAACAAGTAAAAATACATTTATTCATATACTTATTTAATTATGGTATACAACATTGATAAGAATAATAATTTTAGAAAAGCATATTTGTTTAAAAATAAAATATGTCTCTTTTCAATCATTTATCATTAAAGAATCACAAACTCAATTAAGATAAATAATCTTGATGAGATTCATTTCACAAGACATGCAAAGGAGCATTCTTAAAACACTCTCAATATAATATATTTTTCATTGTCACAAATAAGCACATCTCTTGGCTTTTGAAAAAACAAACACGTTAAATATCACATGTGACAACTACACACGTAAGATGACTAAGTATAGGACATCCATTAAATCAAGCAATATGTAATCAAAACCAAACAACCTATAAGATCTTAACATCTTGCTTACGCTTCTCTAAGAATTTCACACATCTTGATTAGGATTATGCAAACCGGAATTAAAGCATGTTAGTTGAGTCATGTTAGGCCCTCTATGAAAAGATAAGACAAATTTTATCTTTGCTACACTTCATTAGGCAAATATATGAATTCTATTTTGGCTAATATGAGAATGACTACTGGAGAATCTATTCCATTAGAAATTCAATTTGACCTAACAGTTGAATTGCTTCCAAGAGTGAAGTTTGGTTCGTGGTGTAACTCGTAAAGGTGGTCGTGTTTAGCATGAATTGAGCACCACTAGTGATAGTCTCATATTCACTCTCTAATTTGATTAAATAGCTCTTCCTAAATATGCCTAATGATAGTCTACATCGATAGAATTTATATATCATTAGGAGTGCACACTAAACACGTTGAAATTAGGCTTCTCCTTAGTCAATCTAGACACAATGCACCTCACATATGTGGTTTAAAATCTCAAGATGATAATTTGCTCCCATGTAATGCAATTATATGTCTTCATGATTATCTTGATGCTCAATGTTCAATTTCTTAGCTATTAAATGCATGACTATTATAAAGGTGTTTGTCTTTTTCTAGCAATTTAGATCAAATATCTCTTAGTTTATCTAAATGATACATGCTCCTAAATACTAACATGCTTTACATGACGTTTACATTTTAAATTGTCATGTTTTGTATGCGTCATCTTACATGACTTGCGTGTTAATTCTAAACCTACACTATTTTAGCTTAATGTATGACAATTGACATTAACACTTAAATGTCATATAGTCTTACACATTAAACTCGTTGATTATTGTGTCGATGCATGCTTAGATAAACTTGCATGCCTATATCTATATGTCTTATGCATCTAGGTATATATTTTCTCATACAAGAATATTTTTCTTCGCGTCCGTGTCATAAATCTAAAAGGTCAAAAGAATCATAAAATGGTCTTACATCTCCTAGATTCTTAACTCACACATTCACTTAATCATCATCTCGATCTCTTCTAAATGGTCCATTCTTTTGTCAAGGAAAAGTTATATACAAATCTAACACTCCTCCAAGTAGGTTTGACAACTTAAATGTTTTGACCGAAATATTCAAGTAATTTTAACTTGCGATCACAACGTTAAAGGTCATATTCAAAAATTCATATTCAATCCGTTTAACAACATATGTTAAAACGCTCTTCAAAAAGCTAAAAGCTAGCATCAAACTTCGAGTGACAAAGGTCTTACGAGTTTCTGCATAAGTGATTCGTAGCTTCCTTAATATACACACCTTGAGACTAAGCACATTCACTTCCGTAAGTCCATTCCGTCCCCATAGAAATGTCATGATGTTTTATTGTCATGCTCACCTCATACACAATGAGGATCGAACATGATCCATCAATTTTAGGATAGAAAACTCATCAAAATTCGTCATTATTTCCTTCGCGACAATGTCCAAAAGGAAATATCTTCATCGAAAAAGTTCCATCAGAAGACAACATCGCCGACATCCTCACCTAACCAATCAAACGTGAGCTGTTTAATTATTTACGTCTAGGTCTAGGAATGATGAAACAAATCTCATAAACGTGTCATTCTCATTTTAATAGTCTTGTTACTATTAATTACATTCCGATAAATATCGACAACTTAATTATTTCATCCGAAATGTTTAAGTATTTTTAATTCGTGAAATGCAAATTAGAATGTCACTCATTGTTCATATCTAATTTGTTTTACAAAAACCTTAAACATGCCTCTATTATTATATAGATGGTTAATATCTTCCATCCATATTTCCGCTACCACCTTTAAGACAACCTCGTACCTCATCGTGTGATTGTTCTATGAACATTCGCAATACTCGAGAAGAGCTACATAACTTGGTGGAAGAAGTTTGTCATATGTTAACCGTCATACGTCATGACATTGTCAAGCTCATCGCTTTCATCTTTATTTTTTCTTCATTTATTATTTTCATTCCATAATTTATGTCCGGATGAGCACGAATTAAAAGGGAAGGGAAAACACACCCGTTGCACACTAAACCGAAATTAATTCAAGCCTCTTAACCCGTATGTCAATCATACACAAAAACCACCAAAGTGAAATGAAAAACCGAGTCATCCTTACTAGTACCAATCTTAAGTCATCCACCTAGTCATCTTCACAAGAAGATTCACCATGTAACCATTCCCCACAAGTAAATTTCATAAATGAAATGCGTCTCTTCTTCATATCCCGACACTCATAAGCATGTGTGCCTATGTTGTCAAAAGTCAAGTGAATTTCATCATGAAATGCGTATCATCCTCATATCCCGACACTCATAAGTATGTGTGCCTATGTTGTCAAAAGTCAAGTGAATTTCGTAATGAAATGCGTCTCATCCTCAAGAACATCCCATAGCCGTTCTCTAATCATCCAATCATTTCCACTTTCTAGCAAGTGAAGAACACAAAGAAGATATTTAATCTTCAAGTGTTGTTGAGTCATCACAATGTCGAGTCTTTCACTTTTCCTCCACCATTTTCACATTTTTACCTTTTTCGTCAACATTAACAACCAACAAAACACCCAACAAACCTATAGTCAACACCTTCCCTTTCCATTCACGCTCATCCTTCTTCGTTTATGTTTCCTCAACAAATCATCCTTATCATCAACATTTAGTTCGACCTAAAGTCTTACGATAATGTTTATCCTTAAACACCCCAAACATGAAAAGCATACATAATGCTTAACAAAGAAACCTTGAGGATTTAGGAATATCTCAATATAACCCTTAGTCTATTCAACTCCACATCATCATCTTGGTTAGATGACGATACCATAAGGAACGTATTGATCAAAATACGTTATTATTCCTTATCCAAATGACATCTTGGAAGAAGTCATTCTCATAATAATAGTGTGTCAATCAATAAACGAATTTTATTCTCGTTTTTGAAAGTCGGTATTATACCAAAGGGTGTTGGTCAAGTTATTGGTTCCTAAACATTCTCATGTCTTAAGTATACGTCATGATTCTTTTTATCATGGATTTAGGTTGCTGTTTTTAAAACAATGATTGCATGTGTCTCGGTTTTAAATTTTCTTTTAAAATGTCATAGTTTAGAGTGCATATATCTAAGACATGCATGTCTTGCTCCTTATTAGTGTATTGCTATTGGAAAAAACCTTTTGTTTATGATAATATTGATTCTATGTTTGATTATTCCGCATTATGTATCATTATCATAGATTAAGGTTCTAAACAACCTCAAGCTACATCGATTTTTATTGGTTTTCACAATAGAAAATAAATTCACATCCTTTTTCTAGATGAAAAAGAATATGTCATCGGATATAAACTCACGCTTGTCGTTGATGATGCCATATTGAGTCTACTTGTCCAATGGTTGTGTTTCAAATATTATACTAATATGTTTAATACATGCATAAAATACATAATGAATTAGGATTGATGACTTCGATGTTTCATCCAAAATATTCAAGTAATTTACATTGCAATGAAATTGGTAAATGTGTCATTTCCGAAAAACCAAACACGAGCAAACTAACAACATATGTAAACTTTGCTCATCACAACATTAAAAGCACAATCAAGCCAAATTCACTTTTAACTAAATTCTCAAATAAAAATAATATTATTGTTTATTTACCTAGGATGCCATGATGTTTGGGAAACATTATGTTTAAAGAATTTATAGACTTATCGTATTAAACGATTAATAAAGGATAATATATATCCTATTCATTTTATTTTCTTCGTAGCATAAATGGTTGTGTTACAAGAAAATACACTACATATAATTTAAAAAATATAAGTTATTAGAATTAAAAAATAACCTACCAAAATATGTGTCAATGCATAAACAAGTAAAAATATATTTATTCAAATACTTATTTAATTATGATATACAACATTGATAAGAATAATAATTTTAGAAAAGCACATTTGTTTAAAAAATAAAATATGTCTCTTTTCAAATATTTATCATTAAAGAATCACAAACTCAATTAAGATAAATAATATTAATGAGATTCGTTTCACATGACATGAAATGGAGAATTCTTAAAACACTCTCAATATAACATATTTGTCATTGTCACAAATAAGCACATCTCTTGGCTTTTAAAAAACAAAAAAACCCCATAAGTTAACTATATCACATGTGACAACTAACATGTAGTGAACTTAAATATACGACATCCATTAAATCAAGCAATATGTAATCAAAACCAAACAACCTATAGATCTTGAACAAAATATTAAAACATCTTGCTTACGCTTATCTTAGAATTCCACACATCTTGATTAGGTTTATGCGAACCGGAATTAAAGTATGTTAGTTGAGTCATGTTAGGCCCTCTATGAAAAGATAATACAAATTGTGTCTTTGCTACACTTCATTAGGCAAATATAAGAATTCTATTTTGTCTAACATGAGAATGACTACTAGAGAATCTATTGCACTAGAAATTCAATTTGAACTAACGGTTGAATTGCTTCCAAGAGTGAAGTTGGGTTTGGTGTATAACCCGTAAAAATGGTCGTGTTTTGCCTAAATTGAGCACCACTAGTGATAGTCTCATATTCATTCTCTAATCTGATTAAATGGCTCTTTCTAAATATGCCTAATGATAGTCTACATCGATATACTTTGTATCTCATTAGGAATACACACTAAGCACGTAGAAATTAGGCTTCTCATTAGTCAATCTAGACACAATGCACCTCATATATGTGTTTTAATGTTTCAAGATGATTACTTGTTCACATGTAATGCAATTATATGTCTTCATGATCTTGATGCTCAACGTTTAATTGCTTAGATATTAAATGCATGTCCACTATAAAGGCATTTGTCTTTTTCTAGCAATTTAGATAAAATATTTCTTAGTTTATCTAAATGACACATGCTCCTAAATGCTAAATGCTAACATATTTTATATGACGATTACATTTAAAATTATCATGTTTTGTATGCGTCATTTTACATGACTTACATGTTAATTGTACACCTACACTTAAATGTATGACAATTAATATATGACAATTGACGTTTAAATGCCATAGAGTCTTACACATTAATCTCGTTGATTATTGTGTCGATGCATGCTTAGATAAACTTATATGCCTATATCTACAAGTCTTATGCACCTAGGTATATATTTTCTCACACAAAAATATTTTTCTTCGTGTCCGTGTCACAAATCTAAAAAGTCAAAAGAGTCATAAATGGTCTTATATCTCCTAGAGTCCTCACCCACACATTCCCTTAATCATCATCTCTCCGTCGTCCAAATAATCCACTCTTTCGTCAAGGAAAAGTTAGATACATATCTAACACTCCTCCAAGTAGGTTTGACAACTTAAATATTTCATCTGAAATATTCAAGTATCTTTAACTTGCGATCGTAAACGTTAAAGGTCATATCTAAAAATTCATATTCAAGCCTTTTAACAACATATGCTAAAATGCTCTTCCTAAAGCTAAAAGCTTATATCAACCCTCGTGTGACAAAGGTCTTACGAGTTTCTACATAAGTGATTCGTACCCTCTTTAACGTACACACCCTAAGACTAAGTACTTTCACTTCCGTTAGTCCTTTCCATCCTCTTAGGAATGTCACGATGATTTATCGTCATGCTCACCTCATACACAATGAGGATCGAACATTATCGATCGATCTTAGGATAGAAAACTCATCATAATTCGTCGTCATTTCCTACGCGACAATGTCCAAAAGGAAATGTCTTCATTGAAAAAGTTTTGTCGCAAGACAACATCTCCGACATCCTCACCAAACCACTCAAACGTGAACCTTTTTAAGTCTAGGTCTAGGAATGATGAAACAAATCTCATAAACGTGTCATTCTCATTTTAATAGTCTTGTTACTATTAAATACATTCTGATAAATCTCGACAACTTAATCATTTCATCTGAAATGTTTAAGCATTTTTAATTCGCAAAATGCAAATTAAAATGTCACTTATTGTTCATGTCTAAGTTGTTTCACAAAAACCTTTATCACGCCTCTATTATTATATAGATGGTTAATATCTTCTGTCTATATTTCTGCTACCACCTTTAAGACAACCTCGTACCTCGTCATGTGATTGTTCTATGAACATCTGCAATACTCGAGAAGAGCTACATAACTTCATGGATGAAGTTCATCGTATGCTAACCGTCATCCGTCATGACATTGTCAAGCTCATCACTTTTGTCGTTATTTCTCTTCATTTATTCTTTTTATAATTTATGTCTAGATGAGCACAAATTAAAAGGGAAGGGAAAACACATCTGTTCACATATATCCTTTAACCAAATACTCTCAAGAACTCACATATGTGATTCGTATTCACTAGAAACCAACAATCGTTAAAACGAGTCTATCCTTTCCCAATAACCAATTCTCGATTCATCACCTAGTCATCTTCACAAGAAGATTCACCATGTAACCATTCCCTACAAGTGAATTTCGTAATGAAATACGTCTTATCTTCATTTCCCGACACTCATAAGCATGTGTGCCTATGTTGTCGAAAGTTAAGTGAATTTCATAATGAAATGCAGCTCATCCTCATATCCTGACACCCATAAGCATGTGTGCCTATGTTGTCAAAAGTCAAGTGAATTTTGTAATGAAATGCGTCTCATCCAATCATTTACACTTTTTAGTAAGAGAATAACACAAAGAAGATATTCAATCTTCAAGTGTTGTTGAGTCATCACAATGTTGTGTCTTTCATTTTTCATCCAATCATTTCCATTTTTATAGCAAAGTGAAGAACACAAAGAAGACATTCAATCTTCAAGTGTTGTTAAGTCATCACAATGTCAAGTCTTTCACTCCTCTTACACCATTTTCATAATTTCACGTTTGTTTGTCAACAGTAACAACCAACAAAACACCCAATAAACTTATTGGCAACACCTTCCCTTTCTATTCACGCTCATCCTTCTTTGTTTATGCTCTCTCCTCAAATCATCCTTATCATCAACATTTAGTTTGATCTAAAGTCTTACGATAATGTTTATCCTTAAACACTTCCAAACATGAAAAGCATAACAATTGCTTAACAAGAAACCCTCGAGGATATAAGGAAATCTCTCCCAAACCTTAGTCTATTACATCCATAAAACATCTAATAGGTTATAAGACGATTACCATAATTAACATGAGAACATCACAAAATACGTTCATACTCCTTATCCAAATGACATCTTGGAAGATGTCATTCTCATAATAATAGTGTGTCAATCAATAAACGAATTTTGTTCTCGTTTATGAAAGTTGGTATTATACCGAAGGGTGTTGGTCAAGTCTTAGTCCTTAAGCATGTGCCGGTCAAACTTTATCATTGGTTCCTAAACATTCTTGTGTCTTAAGTATACGTCATGATTCCTTTTATCATGGATTTAGGTTGTTGTTATTAAAACAACGAGTGCATGTATCTAGGTTTTAAATTTTCTTTTAAAATGTGATAGTTTAGAATGCATATATCTAAGACATGCATGTCTTGTTCCCCGTTAGTGTATTTCTATATATATATTTAGCTATCATTGTTGGTATATATATGTGCACTTTTCTACTGATTTTTTTGTAGCACACTTTCGTAGCTTGATTCCTTGGTTGTACACAAAACAAGGGGAGCATTTACAACCGAGGGGGAGTTGTAACCGTTATGACATCTACACATTTCTTGATATTTGTATCCAACCCTTTAATATCGCTCCTATATATATATATTATGTTACACGAAACTAACCTTTAATGTAGGTTAAGAGTTTGCAACAAATTTGATCCATGGATCCGCTAGAGTCTAGATACATGGAATGAAAGTGTCATAGGAGTGCAATGAGCTAAGGGGTGCTCGAGTGTCAAAGTAGATATCTTGGGATGATTAAACGGGGTTGATAGGAGCAAGACTTCGCTGGGGATGATGCAAGCTCGCTTCTTTGGTTCAAGGTTTAAACCTATTGGAATGAATGGCTTGGAATGTCCACCTTTTTGTTTTGACAAAAGGGGGAGAAGAAGTGTAAACAAGTAACTTATACATTTTACTATGAGTTATAGTTTACATATTTTGTCATCATCAAAAAAGGGGAGATTGTTGGTAGAAATATTACGATATTTAATCTACACATTCTCTTTGTGTTTTGGTGATGACAAACATGTAACTTATAACACATAACGTAAAGTGATTAAGTTACTCGTGATCACAAATCATCAATGCATTCATACGTCAACATCTCTCGACGTCTCAAGTCTGCTTCAACAACAAATATAAGTTTGTACTCGACGTAAATCACTAAAGGTATGAACAAACAAACTTTAAATTTGTTGGATGATCAAAGAAATAATTTTTGTCCTAAACTTTATATTTTTATAAATGTAACAAAATGTAGCATTTATCATTTTCAGGTCATTTACGACTTCATTTATTCCATTATTTATTTTTAGGCTTTTGCGCGCTTACTTTTAATTATTATCGTATAATAAATCGCGTAAACTAAAAATCATCATTCAACATAAATGGACACCAAACAAATAGAAGTTCATGTCAAGCAAGTGTTATATGATTATTAAGAGTATAATTTATAACTTTTCATAATTTATTTTTATTGGCTACGTAAAACGCTTACGTTTCGCAATAAATTACATTTAGGCATACCCGAAAATACCTATACCTATCTATACTCAAACCAATACCCACATTTATACCCAATACCCAAAATTTAATCAATTCTTCACACTTATTCATCACACAACCAGATATACAAGTAAACATAACAAATTAAACCCTTTATGTAACATTTCTTATTTTCAGGTTATTTACAACTTTAATAAATTCTATTATTTATTTTTAGAGTTTTACGCGTTCGCTTTTAATTATTATCTTACAAAATGTTGTATAGATCGAGTCCATGTAGTTCAAACATTTGTGTAATAGTTAGATCATGGTGATCATGGTGTGCTTATAGTTGTAGATCGTTGGTGATCATAGATAGTTTAGTTAGATTGGGTGGTGTCTTAGTAAGTAGTGTTTAGATTGGTGTGATTCATAGTTAGTGTCTTAGGTGAGGTATAGTTGTGAATTCCGTAGGTGAAGTAGTTGTGAATCGTTTAAGAGAAGAAGTAGTGAAGTGAAGTTGTGAAGTGAAGTGAAGTCATGAAGTGAAGTGAGTGAAGTCGTGAAGTGAAGTGAAGTTGTGTGGTGAAGAGAAAGTTGTGAATTGTTGTGGAGGTTAGTGTGGTTAGTTGTGATAGATTGGTTTAGCTAGGAATTAAAACTCGACAATGGGGCTTAGTGTCGGAAATCGGTGTAGCTTAGTTGTGTTTGGTTTTCTCATGCTTATAAAGGGAGCTTGTTGAATAGTGAAGTAACTCTCGGTTGGGTACTCGGGGGAGTAGGAGGTAGGGCGAGGTGGTGATTCGTGAAACCGAAACCTCTATAAATCATCGCGACCGGTTTTCCCTTTCTTTTACTTTTTGCTTTACATCTTTATTTACCTTATCGCCTTACATTTATATTTGCATTAGATCTATATGTGTGTTGATTGTTGCTTATATTGTTTGGATGATGATTGTGTCATAGATAGAAGTTAACATTGTGATTGTGCTTATATTGATATGACATGTTTTAGTGGATATAAATGTATTATTCACAATTATTATATTACATCTAACTTGATGGATAATTTGATATAAAATATTTTAAGTTTTAAAATGGAAAAGTATTCAACCCCCCCCCCCCCCGCTCTACGATTTCCACAATTGGTATTCTACGATTTCCACAGCTTGTATATTTGTATGTTCAAATTAATTGATTTCCTAATTCACTGTTCTTGTCGACAACTCGATACGGCGTATCCACGTCCATTGAATACGGCATATCCAACCTTCTGTCCAATACAGCGTATTCGTTCTGATCAGCAATATGACGTATTCAATTATTTGTATACGGCGTATTGTAAAAAGTTTAATATACTTTTGCGAGTCTATTTTCCTTGAATTGCTTTACTTTGAATCATGTCTTACTTTTTAGGAGCAGCATCTAGACTTCGTCCATATCATTTTACCTATCCAGAAAGAAAGTTAACGATGGAGAAAATGTTATACAAGTTCATTCACGAAGGAAAACATGAACACGAAGAGATGAGGGCATTCATCTGTGACTTCCAAACAACAAACGAAATCTTATTAAAAGAAAGAAACAATTCGCTAATTGAGCTCAGATTTGGGTACAAGAGTTGTTAAAAGTGATCAATAATACTCCAACAATAGATTGCGAAGTTAAAGGAGTAACTACTAGAGGGGAACAACTACGACTCAAGATGCTCAAAATAATGACACCAGCGTTCATACCGAGGAACCTCAACAGTAAATCCTGACGAACCAGTTGAATCAAATAAAGTCCTCACCAATGATCAACCTCAGAAAACCAGTGAACCTGTTGCCCAGCCTTCAAATAAGAACTAAAATTCACCAATTCCCTTCCCTCGAAGATTAAGGAAGGAAAAAGAAGAGGCTCAGCAGAGGAAATTCTTAGAAAACCTGAAGTAGCTCCACATAAATCTGCCTTTCATCGAGGCCCTAGCCTAAATGCCAAAGTATGCTAAATTTCTTAAAGGTTTGCTGACAAATAAGGCCAGACTCGAAGAAGCTTGTACGATAACTATGAATGAAAGGTGTCAGCAGTATTGTTAAACAAGCTTCCAACAAAAGAAAAAGACCCAAGGTGTTTTACTATTCCTTGTGACATTGGCTAATTGCATATCAACAACGCTTTAGCAGATCTAGGGGCTAGCATAAGTTTGATGCCATATACGATGTATGAAAAATTAGGGTTATGTGAACCAAAAGCTACTAGAATGAGCTTAGAACTTGCAGATAGATCAATCCAATACCCGAGAGGAATAATCGAAAACGTGCTAATAAAAGTTGATAAATTCGTCCTTTCGATAGATTTCGTTATCTTAGATATGCCCGAAGACTCAAGAGTTCCTATTATTTTAGGAAGACCATATTTGGCAATCGCTCGTGCAATGATAGACGTGTTCAACAAAAAAATAATGCTAAGGGTAGGAGACGATGAAGTGATCTTTGACGTAGATCAATCAATTAAGAGACCGCCCACTGAAGATGATGAAGGCTATGAGATTGATGATTTGGACGAAACGATCAACGCAGAAGCTCAAAAATTACTGGCAAATGAGGAACCTGATTCGTTTTTATCAAGAGGGTTGGAAAAATCAATTGATCAGTCAGACCTAGAAGGTTGCGAACCTGTTGAATGCGAAACCGACAATGATTCTAGTCCAAATGAACCAATAGTGCTTATCGTGTCTATAAATACGCCGTATCCAGTTGTGCAGGAAACACAAGAAACTGTCAAAGTAGAAAGGGAACACCTTTATTCGGCTAGTGCAAATGAGATTGATGAGATGAAACCTGAGTTGAAAGAGTTGCCTCACCACTTAGAATATGCTTACCTACACGGAGACAAATCTTTTCCTATAATTATCTCATCTAAATTGTCCGAAAAAGAGAAAATCTTACTTTTACAAGTATTGGAGAAACAAAAAGGAGCAATCGCTTGGAAGATGTCGGACATCAAAGGGATCAGTCCATCATACTGCACACACAAGATTCTAATGGAGGATGACTTCAAACCTGTCATTCAACCCTAAAGGCATTTAAATCCAAAAGTGCAAGATGTGGTTATAAACGAGATAGTTAAGCTGCTTGATTTCGGGCTTATTTATCCAATCTCAGATAGTTCATGGGTTAGCCCTATTCACGTTGTGGAAAAGAAAGGAGGAATGACCGTGGTTCTGAATGATAATAATGAATTGATTCCCTCTCGCATGGTTAGGATGGCGAGTATGAATCGATTATCGTAGACTAAATGATGTAACTCGAAAAGATCACTTCCCTCTTTTCTTTATTGATCAGATGTTAAAGCATTTATGCGGGAATGAATATTATTGTTTTCTTGACGGATTTTTAGGATTCTTCCAAATTCAAATCGCACCTGAGGATCAAGAAAAGACAACATTCACTTGTCCTTATGGGACTTTTGCTTACCGAAGGATGTAGTTTGGGTAATGCAACGCACCAGCTACCTTTCAAAGATGCATGACGGCAATTTTCCATGACATGGTGGAAGACTTTATGGAAGTATTCATGGATGACTTCTCGGTGTTCGGTAACTCTTTTGATTGTTGTCTAACTAATTTAGATAAAATGCTTGCTAGATGTGAAGAAACCAACCTTGTGCTAAATTGGGAGAAATGTCATTTTATGGTAAAAGAAGGGATTGTTTTAGGACATAAAATTTCATGGACCAGAATTAAGGTTGATAGAGCTAAAATCGATGTGATAGCTAAGTTGCCTTACCCAAAAAATTGTAAAAGGAGTGTTGGGATTCTTGATTTGATAAGACAAAGTGAATAAAAGAATGAAACAAAAGGACTTAAATGCAAAGTTGGAATTCTTCAAAAGATGGAAGATTTTAAAGATACCAGAAGATCTCCTTAAGAAGATAAAAGATAATATTAAATGTTAGGAAGATATTATTTCTTCTTAT
>BQNB010038881.1:0-48450 GCA_026074375.1 Tanacetum coccineum | reverse complement strand
GTAGGGAGGCTCTATGGGAATGCCGACAGCTAGAAAGGATGCAAGGCTCTTGGAAGAAGGTATAGTGGCGTCAACGTAAAGAACAAATGTCCAGGATAAAAGAACAAGTAATACTAAGAAGAAAGAACATCTCTAGGCGAGTACTTAATTTTAGTCCGGTATCGCTGGCAAGAACAGGGGACAAGGAAGATACAGAGGAAGTATGCATCATTAGCCATGAACGTACGGACCGACGCGTAACGAAGGGAACCACGTTGACGGCCGGTATCAAATAATTACTGACAAACGTCTTGCAAGAAAACAAGTAAGTATTCGCATGGGCCGGATCAGAAAGGACAGCCATTCCATGATTTATCATGAAGCATCAGCTAAAGATATATCCCCTTGCCGAGCCAATGGCCCACAAGAGATGGCCCATGGCATCAGAAGGAAGACTAGCATTAAAGGAAAAGGTATTCCGTTGGCTAAAGGAAGGACTAATTAGGAAGGTTCAATGCCCCGAATAGATCACCAACACAATACCTGTTAAGCTAGCAAATGGAACCTGGAAGGTGCAAGTGGATTACTCCAGCCTCAACAAAGTCTGTGCCAAGGACATGCACCCCTTTCCGGAGGAAGGGAAAGGGCTAGCATCGATAATGGGATATCCGTACAAATATTTCCTACGACTTCTGAAGGAATACAACCAAATAAGAATGACAGAGGATGACAAAGAAAATACCGAGTTTCATACGGAGGAAGGAGTATACTGTTTCACCCATATGCCGAAAGAATTAAAAAACTCAGTAGCTACACTTCAGAGGATGATGAAGAAGGTCTTAGCCGATCAAAAGAGGACGGAATGTGGAAATATACATGGAAGAAATAGTAATAAAAAGCAAAAGTGAGCTGGACCTAGTTTAGGATGTTGAAGAAACACTAAGAAAATTGAAAAGAGTAAACATCAAGATTGATCCGGTCACATCCTCGTTCGGAGTGAAGGAAGGAAGGTTTCTTGGCCATATGGTAACAAAGGAAGTAGTAAGAGCAGACCTAAAAAAAGTACAGGCAATCATTCTAAGCCCCACCCCAAAAAGCCCAAATCAAATACGAAATTTGTTCTTATAACTAACAGCCATTAGCAAATTTGTCCTAAAAATGGCAGAGTTACAGTACCCCATTCGCATGGTCCGGGTGAGATTTGAGACAACAAAAGGATCTAACTGGACAAATGAATCCGAAGAAGCCCTCCAAAGGATAAAAAGGAAATTGAACAAATTGCAAACATTGGCTGTTCCAAAGGAAGGCGAAATTCTGATGTTGTGTCTATGCCATAAAGGCGAGACGATAAGCTCCGTACTACTGGTAGAAAGGGAAGGAATCCAAATACCTGTCTCCTATGCGAGCCTATTAGGTTCATAAAAAGTGTTGATTATGTGGTTTAGTTAATAGTCTTTATTTTGTTTAGTATAAAGTAACTTGTAATAAGGTGTATTATGCTAAAAGAATGAAATAGCATAATTACCAAAGATTAGGGACTAGAAGTGAAACATAAAGGAAGGGAAGGCTCCTTCATTCTCCTATAAATACCCCTCTAATCATCATTAGAGGGTGATGCATTTGTAATAAACATTTTCCCTTTTCCCTCTATTTATAACATTTGAAATTTAAATACTTTCCCTCCACTACTATTCTCTCTAAGCTTCCATGATTGATAATGTATGATTCAAGATAAATAATACCTAATAGAGCCGACCGCTACAAGGAATGGAAATATACTACACCCCAACCAAAAAGATGGTACAAGCACTAATTCACACGGCAAGATCCCTGAGGACAATCTTTAGAAAACATAAGGTTAAGGTGGTAATCGATGGACCAATGGAGAAAATACTAAAACTTTTCAGAAAAGAAGCGCGATTTTTGTTTACACGACGTCACGGGGAAGACATATTACTTGTTTAAGTATATGTTGACGACATCATTTTTGGTTCAACAAATCCAGATTTTTCAAAACGTTTTGCAAACTTAATGAAAAATAATTTTGAAATGTCAATGATGGGTGAACTAAAGTTCTTTCTTGGACTTCAAGTTCATCAATCTCCCCGTGGCATATTCATAAGTCAGTCACAATATGCAATAGAGTTGCTAAAGAAACATGGTCTAGATGAATGTGTTTCCATGAGTACACCTATGGCAACTGAGAGGCTGGATGCTGATTTACAAGGCACTCCTACTGATCAAACGACTTATCGTCGTATGATAGGAGGGCTTATGTACCTAACAGCCAGTCGACCAGACATTGCTTTTGCTACTTTTGTATGTGCTCGATATCAAGCACGTCCTACGGTCAAACACCTCAAAGAGGTTAAACGGATCTTTCGGTACCTGAGACAGTCCTATAACATGGGCCTATGGTATCCGAAGGATTCCGGATTTGAACTAATTGCCTATTCAGATGCGGACCATGCAGGATGTAAAGATGATTGTAAGAGTACATCAGGAGGATTGCAATTTCTAGGTGGAAAGCTCGTGAGTTGGAGTTCAAAGAAACAAGATTGTACTGCGATGTCAACTGCTGAAGCTGAATATGTTTCCTTGTCTGCATGTTGTGCACAAGTTATTTGGATGCGTACTCAACTGCTTGACTATGGATATAAGTACAATCGGATTCCGATGTACTGTGACTCCAAGAGTGCCATTGCTATTTCATGCAATCCGGTCCAACATTCTAAGACGAAGCACATTGACATCCGGTATCATTTTATTAAAGAACATGTTGAGAAGGGTACTGTGGAAATTTACTTTGTCTAACAGAATACCAACTTGCGGATCTATTTACTAAGGCACTTCCAAAAGAACGCTTTGAGTATCTAGTTCATCGCATTTGTATGAGATGTATGACTCTAACTCAGTTGGAAAGCCTGACAAAGTTATCTTCTTGAAAAGCTCATACATCAAACACATGTAAATAAAATTTTTCAAAAACAAAAGAAAAAATTGAAAATTTTCAAAATACCAAAAATATTTGACATATTAAAAAAAATACAAACAAACATAATTTAAAAAGATCACATACTTAGTTTCATGAATCCAAGTTTTTTTTAAAAAGCTTTCAAATTGAAAATACAAAATCATGATCTAAGGGGGAGTTCTTGAAATTTTCCATTCACATACATCTTTTTTGAAATAAATTAAAAACAATGATCTCTCACAAATACTACATTTGGAGTTATAGTTTCAAGGGGGAGTTTTTATTTAAGCATCTTCATTTTTGGACTAAGTACTTTACATGATTTCATTTCAAGGGGGGGATGAAAAGATTCATTATTCAAGGGGGAGTTTTTGAAAATTCATAAACAAATTTCAAAGAAACATGGTCAGAATCGAAAAATAGAAGTACAAGGGATAAAAGTGTCAATTTTCAAAAACATTTTTAGAGGTTATAAAAAGGGATGTCATTTTCGAGTTTCATTTTTTCTATTACCAAATCCATTTACCGAGTTTGAGAAGAAATTCATTCCAATCTTTTTGTGTTCATTACAACGATTTCGATTATTTTTCTTTCTCAATTAAACTATTAATTGATGATTATGTCTTATCGAGTTTAAACTCGGTAATATTGAAGATTACCGAGTTTATGTGTCATCGATTTTTTGTCAATAATTACACATCAAGGTTGATAATATGCATAGATTCAGTAAGAATATGTGATGAATAGACTATACATGATTAACCATTAGTTTAAATTGAAATTCGGGATGTGTAATAGAATTACCGAGTTTGATGATTATCGAGTTAATTGACTTCAAGTGGATTAAGTTTGGTTTTTCATATGTAAAAAAGAATCAACGTTTGTGAAACTCAGTAATAGTCATAATGTAAAACTCAGAAAGGTCAAAAAGTCAAACACGGAAAGGTCAAAAAGTCAAACTCGAAAAGGTCAAAAAGTTAAAATTCAGTGAAAATACGTTAGTGGAAATAAGAAGGTGTTTTAAGAAAGAAATAATGTTGATGATTCATGATAATGTTTGAATGACTGCGGTACAAAAGGATCAGTTTCTCATGTGTGATGAAACGTTAAATAATTTTGGCAAAGAAATCAAGTTTTTATAAATTCTAAGCTATGGGTCATATATATCTATTCGTAATCATTTAAGTGGACTAAGTCATGTCCGGTTTAAGCCATTTTCTACAATGAACAGAATGAGGAGTGAGTGACTTAGTGTCCATTCAATTATTGAATTAGATATGTTTGTCTTCATTGTTTAGGATTCATGACAAAAGTGAAAGAAAAAGTTTTTATGACTTGAATCTGTTAATCCAAATCTCAATTGTTTAAGTGGACTAAGTCATGTCCGGCTTCGGCCATTTTCTGCAATGAACATAATGAGGAGAGAGTGACTTAGTGTCCATTCCCTGATTCTATGTTATCATTATAAAGAAAGTTTTTGTCAAAAGATATTTGGAAAAAGTTCTCAAAATCTGTTATTGTGTCAAAATGATACTCTTTCACAAAACAATTTTAAGAAGTTGAATGATTTCTCTTTAATTTTTTATAAAAGAGCCTTGATTAAAATTAAAAGAGAAATCTTCATCGATACATGGAAAGAGTATCATGTCACAAAGAATTTCTGGTGAGGATATTCTAAAAACAGAAAGAGAGAGCTAAATCCATTCGCAAAAAAGCAAATCAAAAGTGTGTTCGAAAAAGAATTGCCAGAACACACAAAAATTGGTAAATCAAAAGAATAAAGCGTATGACATGTGCTAGAAAAAGCAAGAACGAGCACATGGGAAAGAATCTGATCAAAAATATGTTCAAAAAGAATTGCCAGAACATATAAAACAGACAGAGTGGAAAAAGACAAAAATGTCAAATGAATTGTTTGTTATCTAACATCTTAATTGTATTCATTCAGTAATCATCATGGCACAACAACAACATGCAGCTGATGTTCATCCAGATGAACTGTGCCCTCCGAACAAGAGATATGATCTTATGGATGCTAACAAGAAAGTTGATCTCGATCATGTGCAATGTCCGTCAGAAAGTAAAATTCTGACGAATATCATCAAGAATCATCCATTACGATTCAGCATTGCAGCTTCTTCATCCATTCCATGGATATATATGGCACGGTTCTGGCATACTTTGATGGAAGACGGATCAAAGTATTGGCTCAGGTTTATGCTGGACAAGAAAGAACTCACTCTTACACTGGATGAATTCAGACAAATCTTTCATCTTCCATAAGCAACTACAAACAATCATAATTCATTCGTGCCACCACCTCATTTTTTGACATGGTACCATTATACAAAGCAAGTATTGGTGATTAACAATAGAGTTTAAAGGACACAATCAAATTCAAGACTACTGGTCTACTGCGCCATGGCAAACGTTAATGCCAAAATAATCTCCAAATCTTAACAACACGTGATCACTGGATGGGACCAACCGCGTTGCAATAATGCATAATTGTTGGTATTTGCTTTATTAATAACGCATTCATGGGATTATGCAGAGTTACTATAGGAAGACTCTACTATTCGCTCATCATCCAACATCTTCGATTCCCATATCCTAAGAAATTACAAAGATCATCGTCAGTCATATATGACTATCTTTTCTAAAAATTCAAGACGTCTTGGTGCTCTCCCCGAGACAATGTATCACAACTTTTAAGATGATGATATCGATGAAGAATATTTTTAAACTCAGAAGACATTAAAAAAGTTGGGAATTTCAGATACCAGCTGGATGAGCACTGATGAAATGAAGCTAACGGAGTCATTATCAGATGTATGCGGAGTTAAATTTGGGATAGAGTGTTTCCTCTGACTCAGTCACAGCCGACTGAGTCTACCCAAGGAACGCATAGGACAACTAGCACCCCTAGGTCACCTAACCCTGATAAGGAAGTCACAGAGTCAAGTGCTCCAAGACGATCAACTGTGATTCGTCTTCGTCTTCCTGAATGGAGATCCACACGTCTTACACCACCAGCTCCAGTGCCAACTGTCGACAAAGCAGATGAGATGATTTTACAAGATACATTACAAGTTAATCTTGTTGAGCATGAAAGTCATAAGGACAGGAAGCAAGAGAAAATGTGGCACTGGTTGAATGAAGCTACTTGGCATCTGAAGAAATTGAAAAGATGGTGGATGGACAAGAGAATATTGTTGATGATAGTTCAATCCCTAGGAATGATGAATCAAATATTCCTGGCACCAGGATAGAGCCCCGGAGTGATAAGGAAAGTCCGGAGGTGGAGATTGCTAAAGAAAAGGAAGTGGAGATTGCTAAAGAAAAGGAAGTTGAGATTTCTAAAGAGAATGAGATGGAGCTAACTAATGTTGTTATACCAGTAAATGTAAATGATGAAGATGAAGAAATAATGATTAGGTGTAAAAAATTGAAGAGAGGGAGAAAGGTAAGAATGTAGATGGTAGACTAGTATTCACAAACCCACACTAAAAAGTATTAGATCTCCACGGATTCATACTAATTTCGTATCTTTGGATACTGAGAAACTCCAGGAATTGACGGATACTTCTCATACTACATCATCATCAAGTTCACCTCACAAAAAGTTAGCTAAAACGTATCGACTTTTATCACTGTTCAAGACAAAACATACTCGCTTCAAACGCCATCAGAAGGCTTCTTCACGAGTTACAAGGACGTTATGGCTACTTGTTTTGCACAACTACGGGCGAGGTTCGCAAGAAAAGTCATTCGATACACTTGCTGATAATCTTCATGATGTAATGGTGAGATATTACTTACTATGGTTTTGAACAAACACATAAGGAGCAAGTATGAAGCAAGTTCCTGAACAATCGAAATCAAGTTCCAGTGTATGTTGCCGAAAGGTTTGATTTTGGAGAGGCAAAGGCTATAGAAGAGACATATAGATTGATTGTTAAAGATTTTAAATCTATTCCTGCAAGAAACGTAGAAATATTCAGTCTCAAATTCATCTCGACATCAAATTAAAATGCAATTGCCAATGTCATTCCCTCTCAAGTTGATGCATCCGTACGAAGTTATATGTCTGGACATATTCTTCATGTTCATCCGGCTTGGTATGTGTGTAATTACACATACCGTTTACTTAATAAATTGACCCTAAACGACTAAAAACGCACATAAAATGCCATATATATGCTTGTTTTTGTGTTTGTACTGTGCAGGTACCAGATATTCTCTAAAGGACGAAAAACAAAGCAAAACCAGACAAAACCAAGAGCGGATTTGAAAAGAGCGCGAAAAACCAAAGTCGGGTCAGCCCAATAGTATTTATTTACTAATTTTAAAAGCTCATAATCCATTTAAAAGACCAAATGTCTTTTTATATATAAGTCGGCCCAAACAATGATACCAAGCCCATACCACATAACAACTGTTAAGGCCTTGTTAGTCCTTATGGTTATTACACCATTAGTCCTTTAGGGACTAACGATGCAAACACCGAGCAAACAACAAGGGCCAAATCTGCCAACCTTCCTTAAACCTTTACCCCACAAGGACTATGCTTGAAATAAGATAAATCAAAAATGAAGACATTTGTGCCATGTCCCAAAACCTTTTAGCTGTTAAACCCAAGCTCCTATTTCCCGCCTAACCCTTATAGGATCCCGTTAACACTTCACGTGCATACAATCGACACGAATTTAAGAACTAGAAGGAAAAGAAAGGAGTTGTTTTAGAGAGAGAGAAACTAGAGAGAAGAGATAAAGAAAAGTGAAATATATTTCTTAATATTTTGAACATACTAACTTTCCAAATATAAAAGTTCCTTATATAACCACCGAACACTTAAAAAAGTGACGAGCGGGATATTTAACAAGGACCCGGGTCACGGGTTTTGCTTGGGTTTAAACCCAAAACATATACAATATTAGATTATCTATCAAGCCCGATTCCCGATATTATCCTATTACAACATTAACTAATTAAAGACCGAAGCTCCATCATAGAGTGACCGAACTTCCTTGTTCGACTCAATAAATTGAGGCTAACAATCTCCCCCGAAGTGAGGTCTTGAACACGGGAACGAGCTTCCTTTATTGAAGTTAATAAAATTGAGGCTGAACACTCCCCAAGTGAGGTTCATTGATGACACTCCTTATGAATCAGTGAGAATTGCTTATGGTTGTATAAGCTTTGAGTGTTCTTGTCTTTGTCTTCAATTGTAAGCTTGTTCCTTCATGCTTTGCGATCAGCTAAGCCATCTTGCGATCTTGTGTCTTTGACCAACATGCTCATACTATTGCATTATCTTGAATGCTTTAAATCAGAGTTAGCAGAAGTCTTTGCTTTCAATCTTGAGCTTTCCTAGATAGTATGTCTTTTGTAGATGAGCACATATTGAATGGTTGAGGTTGCCGTCACACCGTTTGAACCTGCAGGTTTACGTTAGTGGATAAACAGAAATTGATATTGAAAAATCAATCGACGTGTCCACTCATAAAGATTATTTTGTAAAACAACGAGAGGTCATTTTTTTTTTATCAAAATTCATCAACCGTTCCATTCATTGACTAACCAAATCGATAACCAGATGTCACAAGTTGATTCATATAGAATCTCGCAAGTAAACCTACCAAGAGCTTTTTGATGCTGGCTCAAGCAGGATTTCCATCTTCATTGAGGATTACATAAGTATCACTCAGATGTTCTGGCAAATAACACAATGATATTGCGTATGACCTGATAACAAGCTTGTTGAACTTGATAAAGTTCAACAATTTTTTGAAATGGAATGTTCTTTAACGAGATTTTTATTGATCTCTTTTGCGTCTAGACTCGATTAGTGCATTTTGGTTTTAGTACTCGAAGGCTGGAGCATGTTTGCATACCTATTCAATATCAAACAATCCTCGGAGTGAGATGTGTCAATAGATATCGAGTGTATCTCTGTGGACAAATGAGACAATTTCTGTTGAGAGAAACCCAAATGCTGAGAAGGGTTTGCATTGCATCACTGGGTCCATGATGTCGTTTTCAATGTCCGCAATCAACTTGTGATTCTGACAGTCAAATGTATTGCCTATTTTTCTGCCATAAGTTGTGTTGAGGACTTCTTCTTTAGACCCTTTATCCCATACATTTATTTTTAATTCTTCAACCCTTCAATGCTTACCGAATAACGTCATTACTAACACCATGTTTGATTGTTCCAGTGATAACTCAATATTAGTCGGCATATTCCCATATACATTCATCTCCAATCATACCTAAGGACTGCTATTTCTAACTTTGGATTATCCTTGGGTAGATCCTCCGGTTCTGGTTGGATCATAGGATTGATTCCTAACCTAACCACCTTATGACTTCAGATTCGTCGTGAAATTAAGATGTTGTTGGGTATAAGATCGAACCATAAAACCTTTTCTTCAGCACATTATCGATTAAATTATATTTAATTTACCTTTCTCCCCTTAATTTTAAATAATAAACACTTAGTTTTTTTGAAATACCTTGTGATTAAAATATGTCTTGAAAAATATGTGGGGAGAAAATATGTCATGCATGATGGTTTGGCACATTTTGATAATGTTTTTAATACATAAGAATGCTCGTTGATGATGTATCAAAACATTAAAACTTTGTTTTTTCGAAAAACTCCCCCCCCAAAAATTGGACCATTGAATAATTGTTGTCTTTTGGAGTGTTGAACACACAATTTTGAAAGATTATGAATTGTCATCGAGAAATTCTTGAAAAATTGTGTTCAACTTTTTGAAAAACCAGATGTTAGAGGACTTCTCTTCTAACGGTAAGGGTAAGCGCACTGAAACGTACACTATCCTTTTTCTTGAGCTAAAAACATTGAATGTCTTGTAAGAACAGCTCAAGACCGAGAAACGTTAATTTTCTCGTTGTGAGGATAAGTTATAAACCTTCCTTTATTTGAAGTCCGGGTTATGTACTGACATTTGCACATAAGCCATTTAGAAAATTAGAAATGACATGTTTTGAAACTATTTGCAACTCTCGCTCGAACTTCATTTACACACCCGTGTCAATGTTAATCGACATTTCTAAGCACGTAAATGTTATCGATTCCAAGAGACATGTCGAGAAGAATCTTTTTGGAAATTTTCTGATTTTCTGATTTTGTATTTATTTACCTGTTGTCCTCAGCATTGCTATATGATGGTGGAATAGTAATTCCAACTCTTGTCGTGATGTAGCTGTCTTGTTTGCTTAAGGAACAACTTTTGGAACCAGCTTTGAACTTAACTATTTATTGCTGTGGTCTTGAATTCCGAGTTCTGAACGGTTATGATCATAAGTCATTTGATGAAGAACGAGGCCTGAATTGATGTGAACAGACGTCATTAGATGTATCTCATCTTTTGTGAAACCATTCTGGCACTGGTTTCTTAGATATCAGTAATTTCAGCAACCACACTCTGAGATTTTCCTGCTTTTCATTGTATAGTGCATCTGCATTTAGGTTAATTCTTTGTTGCTTTTGACCATTGAATGACGTACCTGCACTTAAACCCAGAGTTTATTTGCAAGCATGAATATGATGGATATCTACATTTAAACCATGTGTGGGTTCACTTTCAACCTTGCTCGTGCAAGAGTTAAATAACTTTCCTGTGGGAACCCACCTAAGACCAACAGTCTTGAGAATTCTACCCGTTAGTTGCCACCTAAGACAAGATCTAGGATTCATTGTTTTCTCAGGGACAGTGGTAGTCTTTTTGTTTGAGAACCTATGTCCTGTGGGGATCTGTCTTTCTGGTTTCTTAGATGCACTTGACTTTTCTACGGGCATATATCTCTTTGTTGTCTTATGGGATTTTGCATCCTTATTCTGTGCAGAGGCATGAGGATTTAACCTTGAGAGGTATTCTAAGACGCATTCATCATGATTTGCACTGTAAAGGCACTTTTTGCATGTAGGACATTGCAAGTCATTGAACTTCAAGAAAGGCTTTTGTTTCCTATGTTCTCCTAAGTGAACATCTTTGTTTGAAACCCGACTACTCATTAATGCTTGCCAATTCCCAGGTTTTGGTTTGCAACCATTAGTAGTGTTTGGTAATATAACAAGATTAATCATACTAGGTTTTTCATTCACATCTTTGTCTTTCTGAAGTTGTGCACTTTTCTTAGCTTTCTCTAGGTAGTAGTTATGAACCATGTCATTTGAGCCTACAAATTCTTTAGGTGACTGAAATGACACATGCTTTGGGTGATTCCTAAAAGGGCCAGGTGCAATCACATTGGTGTTTCGAACTGCTTGTTTTCTAATCTTAGGTAAATTCTGTTGAGTGACTTGTTTAAACAAACCATCCGACACATTAGTTTTATTAACCGACTGTTTTGTTTGAAAACTTCTCATTTCAGGAGAATTTAAAAAAGGAGTCGGTTTTCCTAAAACTGATGGTTTTAGAATTTGTTGAGCATTTGGTTGTCGAACAACAGATGGTTTATCAAACTGAGTTTCCACAGACTTTCCCTTGCAGTTCCCAATGAGTTTCTTCAACTCACTTATTGCTATGTTCTTGTCTTGCATTTGAGCTTTCAAATCCTGTATTTTATGATATTGTTCACGTTCTTTTCAAAATACATTTGATCCGGTTTCTTTGCAGACTGAGTTGTTTTTCATTTGTTCTTTACATTGTTGTAAAGCAAGTTCAAGAGAAATCGAGTGTTTTTCTAGTTTAGAAAAACTTTTTAACAAATTATTATGAACTTCTTTGTTAACAGATTCAGTTTGTTTCGAAAGCTTTTGTGCAAGACATTCACATTCTTTGACCTTGTGAAGATATAAGCATTGTAATCCAGTATGAGCATTTAAATCAGACAGAGAATGCAAATATGAACATATAACATCTTTAGACACACACTCTTCGAGAAGTAGATCATATATGTTTGAAAAATCAGCCTTTTCAGATTCAAGTTCGTCAATCTCTTTTTCAAGGGATTCAACGTACTCAAAGTCTTCATGCATTTCCGTTTTTAGTTCATGAACAAAACAATAACTGTCATTTATAGTTTTGATTGAAAGAGGCATCAATAATGATTTTATCAAAACTTCCATATCATGAGCAGTTGGGTTACGAAAAGAACTCCTAGTATGATTAGACCAAGCTTGTTCACAAATCGTTCTAAAATGATTAAAGTTGTTTGTCATTTCGTTGTAAGCTTGTCTACTTTTACTAATGGATTTCGATACGGGTAGAAAGGCAACGTTTTTAGCAATGTTTGGCTTTGTCCTAACAAACGTTTTTCTCCACATTGTCTTCCTAACTTCTTTAGCGCGTTCCAACTGATCAAGATAGGTTTTGGATGGTGGTTTGAAAATTTCATAAAGACTGTTTTGATATGTGTAATCATATGGTTTCACTGTGTCTTTATTCAATTTTGATCTACTCTCCTTTTCAAGAGTCACTGTCTCTTCCCCATTGGGGCAAAATCTGTTTGCATGATCAGAAGTATCATATGGGATCTCATACAAACATGGTTTTTCAGATTGAGCTATCTTGAGGTACTTAGGATTAGCAAAGGTTGATCTACCATTATATGTTGCGCATTTGGGTGCTAACATATGAATGGTCTGAATTGACTGATTACGAGTATAAACAATTTCGTTCAAAAACTTTAATTGTTTGTCCATTTCAATCATCTTGTCAATATCTTTTTCTTCCTTAACCTTTAAATCTAAAATGACCTTACTTTTCTCTTTGAGTTGACCTTCAAATTGTGACTTAGTTAAAAGACTCTTTTTGACTAACTCATCGTGTTTCTGATTGACAACTGAAATTTCATAGGCTTTAGTTTTTAAACCTTCTTTTATGTCAATGTCTTTACGAGCTAATAGTCCTAGAGTTTCATTTAACTTTGTTTGAAGAATGTCATAATCAATCGTCCGGTCATTAAAGGCTTTGTACTTCTCAAACTCATTATGTTTGTTCTGAAGTGCAATCAGACAACTATCCCGACAACTAGTAGCCTCCCCCAGAGCCCTACCAGTCTCATCAAGGTTAGTTCTGCACTCCTTCAGTTCTTGAGTCAATGATGCGTTTGCTTTCTTTAATTGCTTTAAAATCGTTTTGTTTTCCTCAGTATCAAGAGTTAAATTTGCAATTAAATTAGCAAGCGATCATGCTCATATCAGCACATTCCTGCAGTATTAATTTTAGAAATGGCTGTCTTTTTTTTCAGTGGCAAACACATTATTTTCATCATTGTATTGCACCTGTTTCCAATGGATTTCATGTTCTGATACTGGTCTTCTGGTAAGTACTCTTCCCTGAATCTTTGCCATAAATGTAATGTGGAGTCCAATCGCTTTTCTATCAATCCTCATCCGTGACCGCTGCCAATCCTGGCTTGCTCAGCTTGCAGTGAACCCTTGTCAGACATCTCAGTTTTAGCACATCATCTCATCTTTCCACTTGTACGATGACGAGTAGTCTTTAACACGCTTTGACTTCCTGCATTCCTTTCATAGTAGGCCAATCCATTTGCAGTATAAAGCACTGAATCCCCTGTTTGTTCACAAAAGACCAGACTGCCTACCAGTTTCCCCAGTCACATACAACGATGGGTCATTGTCCTTTGATTTCTAACTGCCCCCTGAACCGATGTCGTTAGTTATACCTTGGTGTGGAAAATCTTTAAGTCTTGTTCTTGGAGTTTGAAAAGTTCGATTTGACGTTGTTGTTTGTAGTTTGTAGAGCTTTGAAATACAGTTGCAAGCGAGAGTGCCAAATTCTCATTCTTTAGATTGCATTTCCATATCCCGTCAGAGCTCATCAGGATCACTGTCTTCTTCAGATTACTGACAGATTGAAGGTGTAACTGGTTTAGTGATCACTCTTATCAGCCTTTGGTGTCTGGTCTCATATTGACTTGGTCACACTGTGGAGAAGATGATGTTACCTTAGTGATCGTTGACGGGTTTTTGGTGCTTGAATATGTAATTAATTAGAAATCTGGTTGAGCACAGCATGAAGATTGCTAATGGATTTGCACTTTGGCTCAGTTCTTTTGGGTATGGTGATGGTATAGTGAGAAAAGATATGAGTGGTAAGATGAGAGGTGATTGTTATCATTTAGTGGCTTGTTTTTTGGGTCTGTAATGTTTTGTGGAGGTGGTGGGGGTGGGGGGAGGGGGTGTCGTGTGTGTATATGAGGGTTTTTGGGACTCACAATCACGGTAGAACATTAACTTCTCATCTTGAACTATGCATATCAGAATGTGTCAAAAATCCCAAAGTAGTGTGAAAATGAATGGTGTCTATTCTTTTGATATGCTTGACCACATTCACAAATCTTACCATTCTGTTGAAAAGGGTTGAAGACATTAGAACATCACTTGCATTTAGTAACTTCAAGTTGTTCTTGTCAACTCATTCATCAGTTTCTAAAACCGGAGTAATACGACTCCATTGACTCTCTATCACGAGAAGTAAACTCCAAATTCCCAGAACAGATTGGTCTTTACATCTTGTACGTTCAATGATTCACACCTGTTGTTAAGCTTTCAATTGACTATCCACATCTCGATTCGCTTTTTACAAGCATTAACATGGAAATAGAAATCATCTCCAATACCAGTTAAAAGCAAGAAAATTGCTTTCTTTTCAGATAGAAAGTGTTCTTTGTTCTCTGGAGTCATGTCAATACTGTTTCAATTGTTGTATGTTGTTGAACTGCAGGAACACCTTCCGTTGCAGCAACAGCTTTGAACTAGTACAGTAATGGCACGTAGGGCCCGATATATATGCTTTTTCTCAGTCCCTCACCATTTGGTTTTGTGTCAATGTACCGTAGAAAACGTGATCTCCATTGTGAATATCTTCCTGGTCCAAGCATTGGTGGACGATCTTTTGAACCAGCTGCCATGATATTATTATGCATTTGACTATCTGTTGAGGATGTATTGACTGGAGTAGACATGATGAATGAATGGATATTAACTATGAAGTGTGAAAGTTGTTGGATCTTAAGTGGATATGATGTGATTGATGTTGTTGTGGTTATGTATGCAATTCTCGTTCACGGGATTTTACACGTCTATGATTAAAACCGATAAATGATTTAACGGGATTTTACAAAATCAATAGAAAACCGTAAATGAATAATCGATTGTTGTTGAGGTTTGTTTCTTGTATGATTAATGCAGTTTAAGTCCTTGTTGATGGTTTTGGTTTTGGCTTATGGTTTGATGATTTGTTTGGAATTCGGCGCAGTTGGATTATGAAGAAATTTTTTTACCTTATTACCAAAATCTAAATTTGGTGTAAAAATAAGCTAAAAAGGCTATAGAAAAAATTATATTTTACTTAATTTTTCCCGCCAAAAAGTGTCGCTAAAAAGGTGTCGACCGAAATTTTTTTTACCCTATTACCAAAATTTGAATTTGATGTAAAAATAAGTTAGAAAGGCTATATAAAAAATTACATATTACTCAACTTTTTTCTTTTAAATACAAACCGCTGTTGTTCTGTCGTTAGCAAACCGCCTGCCAATTCCTGTCTTAGCAAAACCGCTGCCATAAGTAACACGCCGCCATAAATATAATAATACAAAGAACCGCTGCCTCTGTATTTGCAAACCGCCGTAAAACTATAGTAACTCGCACGTCTAGTTTTTTTTCCAACCAGCCATAAATAAAATAAGCAACTCGCTTGTGTCCTTTATAAGAAATGGGCATGGTAACATTACATTTTGCTCAATACTTATAATCAAACCCTCTGCCTTGACGCTGTCAACTCGCCACCAATAAACAAGCAACTCGCCACCCAATAGAAGCAAACCCTCCACGAAATAATTTAATAAAAAAAACAGAATGAACTCGCCTTTGACTTTTGGCAACTCCGCCTTTGACTATTTCTAAATAACTTGGATCTTGTCCCCTACTTGGCTCAAAACCCCGCGGCTAGAGTATTAATTAAATAAGCAACTCTCCACCAAGAACACTAGGACGATTTGAGCAAAATAATCCCAACTTAGCTTTCTAGCCACGAATTAGGTTAGAAACATTCAATTCTAAGTGTGTATTCGAAGTTTAAACACACCTTAACTCGTTTTTCTTTGTGGATCTTCAATATGTAGGGAACCACACCACGAAGACACCAAATAAATTCGGAATCTTTTAGAACTAGATTTCCGACTGAGAGGCTTAGTGAAACACATCGGAATGAGCAACAATACAACATTCTTTATATGTAGGACAAGAAAACAACAAGATTAACTAACCAAATAAGCTCAAAAAATAATTTTGAGCCGTGGGTATTTGAGCACAAAATAAGCCACGAATTTGAGCTAATTAACCACATAATCATACACGAATGCCACACCTTTCTCTGGAACCAACAGTAAATCCCGAATTAACACTTCATAACATATAACATACACGAAATCGAACATAGAAAAGAGATAAAGAGAGTGAGTTGTTTTGTAGAGAGAAAGAGATGAGAGACAATAGTAAAAGGAAAAGATTTATTATTTAAACAACTAACTCTTTATAAATCTAAAAAGAGTTTATATACCCACCGACGCGTTAAATACGCGCGGGATATTTTAACTAGACCGCCCCCGGGACTCCGAGTTTTGTTTGGATTAAACCCGAAACATATACAACACATTAATTAACTATCGCAGCCCGATTCCCGATATTATCTAACTCATATACAACATTAACTAATTAAAACAGACCCGAGACTCTTACAAACTAATGAACTGAACTTCCTGTTCGCTCAAAAATTTTTGAGGCTAAACCGAAGATGTCGACGTAAAAGTATGAAAGTTCCAATCCCGGCCGACCTTTGTAGTCGTAAACTTTGGCGATGCTGATCCCCTGATATCCCGACTAATTCTCGGATGATCCTTCGTTAATTACCGGACGTGGCTTATATTGATAGTTTACCAAGGCAAATTAACTCTCGATTACTCTCGAGTTGGAAAAGAAGCCGATAACATTCAAACTTTGATCAAACTACTCGAAGATACTCCCTTCTAATTAATTATGATATGACGGTGAACCGAATCGAACGTCATTGGCAAATGGGCTTGTGAGGAGTATTCTCAAGAAGTTCTCTCGGTTTTCTCCGATGGAGATCGTCGAGTGGCAGTTCCACACACCTTATTATGACTTCGCGTCATTCTACCACTCATCTCCGACTCTCAACTCCCTTCGGGATAGTGAATTTACTCTTGAGGAAGAGTCCGATGCATCTTCCTCGCTCTTGAAGATGATAGCCAACTTCACCGGAATTGATTGACACCTTCATATTACACACAGAGGGGGACATTCTTCTCTTGAAGCATTTCTCAATGATGATCCATCATTACCGCCTCCCACTCAAGGAATTAAATTTACCCTTAAATTCAATAAAGAACTAAAGTTTATGAAGCTAAAACTGATAGATCTTCAATTGATGATACCGTCTCCCCATCGAACTCAAAGGACTTACCTCCCTCATCTGAGTACGCAATTGTGGAAAGGTGACGACAAGTTTTTCGCATAATTGCTAAAGACTGAGTGTAGAGAAAAAAGCCGCTCTCATAATGGTTTTTGAAGTCACATAAGCGAGCCATCGCTTTGGAAAATAAACGCGAGCATAAGTATTAACGGCCAGAAAGTTTATCACTCACAAAATGTCTTATTTGGAAGGAAGACTATAAACCGTGGGGTCGGTTCAAAAGCAGCCAAAGAACGGGTGCATCCAAAAATCTGCTACGAATGTCATCTAAATCTATAGGAGGTCTTGAGATAACTTCTGGACTAGAAATTCGGGCGGATTGTGAATTTAACCCGATCTCGGAGAGTCCTCTGGGTAAGTCCCGTACATTGCGTACCAAAAAAGGTTCTTTACCGTTTTTGAAAATGATGAAAACCGAGTTAATTCCTAACTCGATTGGTTACGGTTGGCGTGTATGCATTGACTTACGTAAAGTTAATGAAGCACCCGTAAAGACCACTTTCCATTACCGTTTATGGATCAAATGCTCAAGAGATTAGCGGGAAACGAATACTATTTTTTCTCGATGTTTCCCTTGGTACTTTCAAATTCCATCGACCCTCATGAATCGAAGAAAACCACATTCACGTGTCCTATGAACTTCGCCTATCGTCGCATGCCTTTCGGCTTATACAATGCACCGGCACTTTCTAAGGTGTTTTTTTTTAAAATTATGATGGTGCTAGTTCATGATATATTGAAAAAACAATGGAAGTCATTCATGGATACTTTCGGTCTTTGGGAATTCATTCGGAAATTGCCTCTCTCGTGTGGACAAGATGCTCAAAAGGTGTGAAGACACCAATCTTTGTCTAAATTGGGAAAAGAGTCATTTTATGGTTAAGGAAGGCATTGTCCTTGGCCATAAGATTTCCAAAAATGGGATTGAGGTCGATAAAGCCAAAGTCGATGTGATTGCTAAGTTACCTCATCCCACCACCGTCAAGGGTGTTCGGAGTTTTCTCGGTCATGCCGGTTTCTACCGACGGTTCATTAAGGATTTTTCCAAAATTTCCCGACCGATGACTCATCTTCTTGAGAAAAATACTCCGTTCATCTTCTCCGATGAATGTATTCAAGCTTTTGAAACGTTAAAGAAAAAACTTACCGAAGCTCCAATCTTGATTGCCCCCGATTGGGACTTACCCTTTGAGCTTATGTGCGATGCAAGCGACTTTGCCATAGGTGCAGTCTTGGGGCAACGTCATGAAAAGCACTTTAGGCCTATACACTATGCTAGTAAAACAATAACCGAGGCGGAATCGCATTACACCACGACTGAAAAAGAAATGCTAGCCATGGTGTACGCCTTCGAAAAATTCCGGTCTTACCTCATATTGAACAAAAGCATTGTGTATACGGATCACTCTGCCCTCAAATATCTCTTTGCTAAAAAAGATTCCAAGGCGAGATTGCTCCGGTGGGTTCTCCTCCTTTAAGAGTTCAAATTCAAAGTAATTGACATAAAAGGAGCCGAGAATCTCGCGGCCGATCATCTTTCTCGATTAGAAAATTCTTATGAAAACATGCTCGACCCAAAGGAGATAAATGAAACGTTTCCTCTCGAGACACTTAATATGGTGACTTTTTGTGGTGACTCAAGTACCCCGTGGTTTGCCGATTTTGCAAATTACCACGCGGGGAATTTCATTGTTAAAGGGATGTCGTCCCAACAAAAGAACAAGTTTTTCAAGGATGTTAAACACTACTTTTGGGACGACCCCTATTTGTTCAAAATATGTGCGGATCAAGTGATCCGGCAGTGTGTTGCGGGTCAAGAAGCTATTGATATCCTCAAAGCTTGCCATAATGGACCCACCGGGGGACATTACGGTGCCAACTACACCGCCAAAAAGGATTTTGACTCAGGATTTTATTGGCCAACTATTTACCGAGATGCCCATGACTTGGTCACCCGATGTGACACTTGTCAACGTTAAGGAAAAATTTCGCAACGTGATGAAATGCCACAAAATTCCATCCAAGTTTGCGAAATCTTTGACGTGTGGGGCATCGATTTCATAGGGTCGTTCCCGTCTTCACGAGGGAACAAGTATATACTCGTGGCCGTCGATTACTTGTCGAAATAGGTTGAAGTGAAAGCGCTCCCCACCAATGACGCCTGAGTTGTTTGCAAATTTCTTAAATCTCTCTTCGCCCGATTCAGTACCCCTCGTGCTATTATAAGTGATCGCGGAACCCATTTTTGCAATGACTAGTTTGCAAAGGTCATGCTTAAATATGAAGTTACTTACCGTCTCTCCACCGCGTATCACCCACAAACAAGTGGGCAAGTTGAGGTATCTAATCGTGGCTTGAAACGAATTCTTGAAAGGACCGTAGGCGAAAACCGTGCCTCTTGGTCGGTGATATGTGTGAAAACACATATCCGTTTTATATCAAGAATGACCCATAAAAGACAAAATTGTGCTTAAAATGCTTGTATATTGCTTGTTTTGTCTTTGTGATTGTATAGGTATGGATATTGCAAATATCACAGGAAAACGGTCAAAACCGGACAAACACGGACACGGGAACGGATAGAGTGTACAAGAGTCGGGATAATGCTTTCAAGGTCAACCAAAGTCAACCATTGGTCAACTACAATAAGACAAAAACACTCAAATTACCCAAATTTTTCCTTAATGTTAAACCAAATTGCAAAAATGGTCCCTAAGCCCTAACGGTGTTAACTCTTTAATATATAAAGAGTTAACACTCGTTATCCCCTTTACCCGAGCCCAAAACACACCCATGGCCCAATCCTTTATATATAAGCCCAAAGTCAACGAATAAAAGCTCGGGTCAAAAAGAAATCAAACGCACCCTTATAAAAAGAAATACGCGCGAAATGTTGTTACTGTTTATCTTCTTCTACATTTTTACTTCATGTCAAAATCAAAGGGAAAATGAAAATTGAGGACGTGGCCAAGTAATTCAAGTGCTAAGGTCTAACCTGGCAAAAGAAGACGTCACGAAATGCTCTCATTGGTGGAATCCCACAAGGAATGACACGCGGGACATGAAAGAAAGCACACCAATGATTGGTAATTTGCACTAAAGTTAGTGCAAAAGAAGTACAATGAGCCTGACACATGGAATGCCACATTGGCAATCCGTATGCTCACTCATTTAATCCAACGGACATCAATAAGGATCCAATGATGAGGAAAGAATCAAGGGCCAAGATCAAATGAATGAGGAGCGGGCAAGAGTCCTAGAAGCATCATTTGAAGGCTATAAATACAAGCTCACGCCTCACACACATCATCTTCTTTTCCCCTTTTTTTTAGTTTTTAGTAGCTTAAGTAATTTTTCATTTAAATGTAATTTGCTATTAAGCTTTTGTAATTTCATTTTCAAAGTTTTGTAACTTAGTTTTTAGTTAATGAATCCAAAGTTTACTTTTACATAATCTGTTTTTTTTTTACTTATAAGCTTTTAAAATTTCAACTACTTTTTGCTAACTGTTTCAAAAGCTCTTCATAAGCTCTCATTAGCTCTTTGAGTCTCTAAGCTTAAATTGAGCTCATAATAAGCATCTAATCTATTTAAACTCTTAAAATCAGATAAAAACCTTTGCTAAATGGATTTTGGGCTTTTGGATGATAAGCTTACAATGGAAGAGCTTATTAGACTTTACTAGCTTATCCTTGTGATAAGCTAGAGCTTGTAGACAGCTCCTTGAGCATTTATAAGCCTTTGTTTAGCTAAGGCATTTGTAAGTTCCAATTTACTCTTTATGTCTTAATTTTCTAGTTTAATAGTTGCTTATTTTGCTTATGATCTTGCTTATTTGTGCTTAATATTGTTTCATTATGCTTATTAAGTAATTTTGATTATCTGTCTTTGAGTTATATAGTTTAGATCTTAGTTTTCTTAACTTTGTCTTTTAAATCTGTCAAAAAACCAAAATATTAGAATAGCTTGTAGCTTATAGATTCTAGCTTAATTGCTTATTGTTATAAGTTCAATATAGTTGTTTAAAGCTGTGCACTATCTGGTTATTACGTTTTGTCCACTAGAATTAAATTTCATAAGCTTAATTTGAAATGAAAACGTTTAAAGGGGTGTTTGGGTCAACAGTTTTAACCACAAGTTAGAACTGCTTGTGGTCAAATTGACCTTTGATTGTTGATTTCTAAGTATTCTAACCTTCACTCATCATTTTCTATCTTATACACCTTCTATACTAGACCCTTGAGGTGTCAAGACCAGATCCGAAGAATTGGCTTACACATCATAAGCTAGAAACAAGTAAAAATTAGGCATAGTTGTTTCATTCTTCTTCAACCCCCACGTCCTCCTCATAACCATTCAATAGAACCCCCCCACCCGCAACGTCGCTTGCTCAATATGAATTGTAATATGATCTTACGAATCTCAAGTACAGAAAGAACAAAAGAAACAAAGAAACGAAGCCCACAGTCGTATACTTCAAGCCGTACAAACCGAAAGTCCCGAATCTGACCCGTTTTCCAAGCTATAACCAAACCAGTTGTCTAAGCTTATATTTCCTGCTCAGCAATGGCATAATGTTTCATATGTTCTTGCTAAAATCATAATATAAAGCTTTGAACTCAAAAAACCAAAGTGTTTATGCCTTTTTGATCCAAAAACGTACACCCAAAGACACTAATTTTCAATGTATTTACTTAAACTATGAGTTTAAACTTGTAAAATTTTTGATATGAACCCTATCTAATAAGCCATATCAATGTTAAAATGAAAAATTTGATAAGTCATAAGAGAAAACTTGACCTTAAAACCCCTTGTTTCCTTTTAAAACCCTAATTTGACCCGTTTTACCATTTAACTAAATGAATCGATAAAATATACTAGTTTTATGTTTAAAACTTCATAGTTTTAGTTATTATAACTTATAAATACATTTAAATGTTAAAAATTAAGCTTCATGGAATTTGGACATGTTTTGTAATTATAATCCAGCATGGGTATATATCGTAAATTTTCAGAAACTTAAAACTAAAAGACTAAAAGTGTCATTTTTAATCAAAGTTATAACTAAGGGTCAAATAAGTCCACTTTTCAAAGTCCAAGGTTTATCTGGTAATACTCAATAAAAGTGAAAGACACCAAAGCTGTATAAATGCAAACCCCAGGTTTCACTAGCAATTTTCTAAACCCCGAGTCTAAATGTAACATTTTGAAAAAGTATAAAATCATAATTAAAACATTACCAAGACAAACTTTAATTAATTCTTCCACGGCTTAACATTCTCTAGATAAGTGAATAAAAACTTAATAACTGCTTATGTTCTAAATCCTATAAAACATCTCATCATCAATGTGGCTTTCAAAAATCATTCCCAGAACCATACATACACACGATACAGGGAGCTACATATTAAGTAGATATCACTTGGTATTATGTTCTACTGAGTTGTTGGTTTACGATTAAATGTGCCCTAGCTCCTCAACGTTTACTGAATGACTTTGATCTATGATGGCCTGAACGTGTATGATGATAATTTTTATATCAAAACCAACATCTATAGCCAAAAACTTATATATACAATCAAACTAAACTTGCCATAATTAACCTAGGTTGATCTGTTATTTGCCCATGTTGAAGCCGTTTACTTTCAATTCCCAAAACAATACTATCCAATTTCCCTATAACTGTTCAGGGAGTCATAGCCCGCATTACAATCTTATTATAACCCGCGAGGGATACATCTGATAAACAATAATCAATATTTCAACATGCTATTCAATTTACTATTGCCTTAAGTAATGTCTTTGCCTTTAAGTCCATAATCAATGAACCGATAATTACCTCCCGTATTCAGCGCGAAGAGTAATAGAACTATTTGGGCTGACTCCCCGTCGGTGATACCCAGTTAACGTGTAACCAAACGCAATCATTAGAAAACACACAGTAATTGGCAAAGGTGCCCCAGGGGTAAATATTATCATTATTAACCTAAGCATTGGATTCATGAGCAATGTGGCAATAAAAAATATGTTTTCAATACTGGTGTATTCTACGTAACCCAAATATCACAATTGCATTCAAATTATATACATAAACCTATGAATTCACTCACCTTTGTGTTGACTTTTTATCATTTTTATCTCAGGTAACTTAATGGTACGGCGTGGCGATGACAGGAAATGGAAAAACCGTTATCATTCACACTTTGTAAATACAGATGATGACTCTCTTGTAAAAACTCTAAAACCAAAAATAAAAAAAAAACAAAAAAAAAGAAGAAATAAAGAATGATAACTTTATTATAATAAACCTTCTCTATTTTATTCGTTTTCTATGATTATGACTGTTGTACCTTGAAGTAATACCCCCAGATTAGCTTCCGCTGCTATATGTAACAAAAGGGGTATTCCAATTAGGTATCAGAGCCAACGTTATAGAGAACAAGGTTAAAACCTTAACTATAACTACTTTTCTTTTTCCATCCAAGAAAGTCCTCCGTGCCGCTATATCTCCCGGAAGGTATGTAAAGTTACATAACTATTATATTACTAAATAAAAACTAATGTTTATATTTACCTGGGTTGTTTTAAAGTAAACGATGTTCTCCCCTGACCACCCTACGCTAATTTAGAGGATGTCTTTCTTCCAACATTCCCAAACAAAGGTCCACCGCGTCACCGTATTATATCTCGACCTCTCCTTGATAACATACTAACTCCATTGCTTCCAAACTTTGGAATTGTCCCGCTAACTTCACTGACCCTTTCGTTATTTCCCGATGATCCTTACATGAAAGCCTTACAAGCTTTCTATACAAGAAAATCACCAATCCCGTCTACCAATTAATCATACCCCCTAAACACAAGAATATTTCTCCCAAAGGACTTCTTTCACCAATGCAGTTATCTCCATCTACCCCATCCCAACCTCAAGTTTCTGAGATTGGGAAACTTCTCCGGAAATCAGCCTATCACGTCATAAGAGCAAATTCAGGTAATCCAAGTGTATCTAGAAGAAATCCCTCCTGAACGTTTGAACAATTGAAAACGCATCGAAGGTCTCGTAAAGACCAATAATCATCCAACGTTGATTTTGACGCCTTAGCAGCAAACCCACAAGCACAACTCACATCACTAAACCTGGATGAAAGCAAATAAAGCAAATAGGATGCAACCATAAAATTTCTCTAGCCCGCTATAGGATTGCTGAATTGGGAGAAGTTATCAACGACATGGAAACTCGTCACCAAGCAGACATAGAAAATCTCATGAACTCCATCATCGAACTCCAGAACCGCATGGAATGATCATCCAGTTTCTAGTTTAAATTCCAGTTTTTAGCTTTAACCTAGCCACGGGATGTGTGGTATAAATAAAAACACTTGTCAAATCTTGACTATGTATAGTACTAAGGCAAGTTGTTCTTAATACAAAGGCAATCCCGTTATCTACCTTGTTGTTTCTTACCGCTTTATTCATCTCATCATTATTCATCATTCATTCATCATTCATCCATCGTACATTCATCATCATACCATAACCTTTAGATATCACCATTGTTAAAAATGCTTAAATGAAGCATTATTCTTTAAGCATTTCAAAAATAAGCATTTCTCTTTAATCATTTTAAAGAAGAACAAGCATTATACTTGTGATATCATTCTTATTACGTGTTATCTTTTGTTGGTAGAATGCCTCCAAAAAGAGCATCAGCATCAGAAGCACCGGCTATGACTCAAGCTGCCATTAAAAAGCTAGTTACTGATAGTGTCACTGCGGCTCTAGAAGCACAAGCTGCGACAATGGCAAGTGCTAGTAATCCCGACAGGAACACCGGTCCTACTGGAACTCCTGTAGTAAAGACGGGAAGCTATAAAGAGTTCATTAGCTGTCAACCTTTCTACTTTAATGGTACGGAAGGAGGAGTTGGCCTTATTCGCTGGTTTGAACGAACCGAATCAGTATTCTCTCGTAGCAGATGTGCTGAAGAAAACAAAGTAACATTTGCTACTGGTACTTTAACTGATGATGCCTTGTCCTGGTGGAATGCATATGCCCAGCCTATGGGAATAGAGCAAGCCAATCAAATCACCTGGACTGAGTTAAAAAGGCTTCTGACAAACAAGTATTGTCCCCGAACTGAGATCAGAAAGATGGAAGAAGAACTTTACAATCTGAGTGTAAAGGGAAATGATCTTAAACCTTATGTTAGAAGATTCCAAGAATTAACGGTTCTATGTCCAAACATGGTGCCAAACAACGATAAACTCTTGGAAGCTTTCATCGGGGGACTACCTCGAAGCATTGAAGGAAATGTTACTGCCTCTAAACCTCAAACTTTAGAGGAAGCCATCAACATAGCCCAAAGGCTAATGGATCAAGTAACTAAGCATGCTCCAATGCAAGTATCGAGTGACAACAAAAGAAAGTTTGACGACAGAAGAACTTTCAACAACAGCTCCCGCAGCAACAACAACTACCGCAACACCAACAATCGCTACAACAATCGTCAACAACAAAACCGAAGGCAAGAAGCTGGTAGAGCCTATGCTGTTACTCCATCAGAAAATGGTAGGTATGCCGGAGATCTCCCTCTGTGTAAAAGGTGCAATTACCATCACACCAGACCCTGTACTGGTAGGTGTAATAATTGCAACAGAATGGGCCATCTAAGCAAGAACTGCCGAAGCAAGAAGCCAGCCACCGGAAGTAATCAACTCCTAGTGACAGTGGTTTGCCATGCCTGTGGTGAGAATAATACACTACACAAAATAGTGCCAAAAACCAACATTATTGCCTCAAGGAAGAGCTAACATGCTGAGAGATAAGAATGCCGAACAGCACAAACGTCGATACGGGTTTATGTTTCCTCCTAAATCAGCATTTAGATCAGGTGTATTTATTTTGATCCCGGATCGATAGAAGTTTTATATCCTTATCGCTTGCCTCTATGCTAAATATTCCGTCTATTACAATAGATACCTTTTATAATATCGAAATGGCTGACGGAAACTTAGTAAGCACAAACACTGTTATTAAAGGCTGCACTCTAACTTTGCTAAATCAACCTTTTGAAATCGATCTCATGCCAATTAAACTTGGTAGTTTCGACGTAGTCATTGGTTATGGACTTTGGTTATCCAAAAATCTAGCCAAAATTCTCTTTGACGAAAAGTTGTTCACATTCCTAAACGACGTGAAAAAACTCTAATCATTCGAGGTGATCGAAGCAAAACTCGACTAAATCTCATATCCTGTATAAAAACCGAAAAGTATATATCCCGAGGTTGTCAAGTTTTTATGATCCAAGTTGTGGAGAAGAAAGCAGACGAGAAAAGACTCGAAGACATTCCTGTGGTCAAAGAATTCCCAGATGTCTTTCCTGAAGATCTACCTGGTATCCCTCCCGTTCGCCAAGTAGAATTCCAAATCGACTTAATCCCCGGAGCAGCACCAATAGCTCGAACACCTTATAGATTAGCTCCTTCAGAAATGCAGGAGTTGTCTAATCAACTTCAAGAACTAACCGACCCCCCCCCCACCCCCCCCCCCCCCCCCCCCGACGAGGTTTCATTCGACCAAGTACATCGCCTTGGGGAGCTCCTGTCTTATTTGTTAAAAAGAAAGACGGATCTTTCAGAATGTGTATTGATTACCGAGAATTGAATAAACTTACTATAAAGAATCGTTACCCATTGCCCAGGATCGATGACTTATTCGATCAACTTCAAGGTTCAAGCGTTTATTCAAAAATCGACTTAAGATCAGGTTATCATCAACTGAGAGTAAGGGAAAGAGATATTCCTAAGACTGCTTTCAGAACGAGATACGGACACTATGAATTTCAAGTCATGCCATTTGGTTTAACAAATGCACCTGCTGTATTCATGGATCTCATGAATCGTGTTTGTAAACCATATCTGGATAAATTCGTAATTGTGTTCATCGATGATATTCTTATCTATTCTCGCAACAAAGAAGAACATGCAAGTCATCTCAGAATAATCTTGGAATTACTCCGAAAAGAGAAATTGTATGCCAAGTTCTCTAAATGTGATTTCTGGATACATATCGTGCAATTTCTTGGTCATCTCATCGATAATTGTTAGCCTCAATTTATTGAGTCGAACAAGGAAGCTCGGTCACTCTACGATGGAGCTTCGGTCTTTAATTAGTTAATGTTGTAATAGGATATTATCGGGAATCGGGCTCGATAGTGAATCTAATATTGTATATGTTTCGGGTTTAATCCCAAGCAAAACCCGAGCCCGGGTCCTAGTTTAAATATCCCGCGCGTCATTTAACGCGACGGGGTATATATACTTTTTCTTCTTTAGAAAAAGTAAGTTGTTCATTTATAAATCTTTCTCTTTTCTTTTCTCTCTCATTTCTCTCTCCTCTTTCTCTCTCTAAACAACTCACTCTCTTTCTCATTTCTAGTTCCGATTTCGTGTTTGATTATATGAAGTGAAGTGTTACGGGATCCTACAATTGGTACCAGAGCTTCAAGGGTGGATTCGTGATTCATTTGTGGCGAAAAAGATCAAAATTCGTGGCTTTTTTTTGAAGAAAAAAACCCACGGCTCAAAATTTATTTTTGGGGTCATTTTGTTGGTTAATCTTGTTCTTTTCTTGTTATACATGTTATACAAGATGTATTGTTGCCATTCCAAGTGATACTCAAGCCTCAAGATCGAAAACAAGCAAATAAGATTCGGATTATTTTCATGTTCTTCGTGGAGGGTTGCTTCGTTTTTGATGATCCACGAAGAAATACATGTTATTGGATGTTTAATCTTCAAATACTATCTTAGTATTACATGTTTCTAGCTTATTTTCGTGGATAAAAAGCTTATTTGGCTCGATTATGCTTAATTCGTGCTAGTGTATTCGTGCTAGTGTTCATCGTGGAGGGTTTCTTAAAATATCATTTTCTAAATGGAGGGTTGACATAAAGTAGGGACAAGATCCGGAAATATTAAGAAAAAGTCACCGGCGGTTTTGAACCAAAGTCAAAGGCGGGTTGATTAAAATATTTAAAAACGGCGGTTTGAAAACGGCGGTTTGAAAATGGCGGTTTGGAAACGGCAATTTGAAAACGGCGGTTTGATATTATAAGCAGCGGGTTGCTATTATACGCGGCAGTTTGAAAACGGCGTTTTGAAAACAGCGGTTTGGCACATTTTGCTTAGTGGCGAGTTGCTTAGTGGCGGGTTGCTTAGTGGCGGGTTGCTTAGTGGCGAGTTGCTTCGTGGCGGGTTGCCAAAACAGGTGGCCTTCTTGGTGGCGGGTTGCTTAATTTTTTTAGTAAAATTCTTATCTTGTCATCTTTGGAACTTTTGGACTAAATCGGACACTTACTCCCAAACTAACTCAAAACATCAAAACAAACCAAAAACCAGGACTTAAAAAGACAAAATCTAACAACAATCAAACCTTAAACAACAAACAATCAATCATTCACGGTTTTTTATTGATTTTGTAAAATCCCGTTAAATTTTTATCGGTTCTAATCATAGACTTGTAAAATCCCGTGAACGATTATTGTATTCAAAACCACAATTTCAATCACATCACATCCACTTAAGATCCAACAACTTTTACACTTCATAATTCACGTTAAAATGGAAACAAAGAATACTTCATCTTCGGGTTCAACTTTAGAGGAACCAAAGATACAGAAACTGCAGATGCAAGCAAAGAATTTAAAAGAAAACTCCTTGAACAAATTGAATGCACTCAAGACAACAATTCAACATCTCTCGATCTCCAACCACTCAATGTACTACGAGTTTAGTGAAGCTTTTTACCGACTCTTTGATGCGAATGAAGGATTTTTCAAGGATGTGCTATCTCGGAACATGCAGAATTTGGAAAAGCAATTCAGCAAAGAAATACTTCATGAGAAGGATTCCAATTCTGAATTACGTGCGATCAAAGGGAAGTTTGAACAAAACTCCAGGAACAAGACTGAAGATACCACACCAAGGTATAACAACGACAATCAGTCAGGGCAGTTTGGGAATCAAAGGACAATGACAGTTGTTGGGGCTAGGGAAACTGTAGGAAGTCAGGTAGTGCAACAAAATGGGATACAATGCTTTAACTGCAAGGGATTTGGCCACTATGCAAAGGAATGCAGGAAGCCAAAGCGTGTTAAAGACTACTCGTATCACAAGGAAAAGATGATGATGTGCAAACAAGCTGAACAAGGTGTTCCACTGCAAGCTGAGCAAGCTGATTGGCTAGCGGACACGGATGAAGAGATTGATGAACAGGAATTGGAAGCACATTACAGTTTCATGGCAAAGATTCAGGAGGTCTTACCTGAAGAATCCAGTTCTACTGATCAGCCATTGGAACAGGTACAAAACCATGATGAAAATAATGTGTTTGCAAATGAAAGACGACATTCTGAGCAACCTGAATCCATTAATGACACATATGTTTTGGAGAAGGATGATAGCAATGTCACTCCTGATTCATCAAATATATGTAATAATGATAATCAGGTTGACCAAAATGCTGCAGAATGTGTTGATGAGCGTGCTGCGCTTGCTAATTTAATTGCAAATTTAACTCTTGATACTGAGGAAAACAAAACAATTTTAAAGCAATTAAAGAAAGCAAACGCATCATTGACTCAAGAACTGAAGGAGTGCAGAACTAACCTTGATGAGACTGGTAGGGCTCTGATTGCACTTCAGACCAAACAGACTGAGCTTGAGAAGTACACGGCCTTTAATGACCGAACGATTGATTATGAAATACTTCAAACAAAGTTAAATGATACTCTAGGACTATTAGCTCTTAAAGACATTGAAATTAAAGAAGGTTTAAAAACAAAAGCCTATGAAATTTCAGTTCTAAATCAGAAGCATGATGAGTTAGTCAAAAAGAGTCTTTTAACAAAGTCACAATATGAAGATCAACTTAAAGATAAAAGTAAGGTCATTTCGGATTTAAAGGTTAAGGAAGAAAAAGATATTGACAAGATAATTGAAATGGACAAACAATTAATGTTTTTGAACAAAATTGTTTATACTCGTAATCAGTCAATCCAGACCATTCATATGTTAGCACCCAGATGCTTGACATTTAATGGTAGACCAACCTTTGCTAATCCAAGGTACCTCAAGAAAGCTCAATCTGAAAAGCCCTGTTTGTATGAGATCCCATATGATACTTCTGATCTTGCAAACAGATTTGCCCCCAATAGGGAAGAGACCATGACTCTTTGATATTTGCTTAATTGTATATGTAAATTACCCGGGATTTTGCCTAATAAAAGCCATAAAAATGCCAAAAGAATAGAAAAAGTGTGCTTTTATGTCCAATTGTGCAGAAAAGGATTGAAAAGACAAAAAGAAGCAAAAACGATCAAAAACCGACAAGGAACGAAAGAGACAAGAAAAAGAGTGAAGAAACAGAAAACCCTTGTTAAACAAAACCAAAACATTGCTAAATACGTTGCCTTTCTACCCGTTTCGAATATCCATTAGTAAAAGTAGACAAGTTTTTAAAGATCATGACATTTAACATCATCAATCAATTTAGAGAAATTTATTGATCATGCTTGGTTTAAAACATATAGTGATTATATTTCGCCTCGGTCGCCAACTGCTAAAGAGATGGAAAGTTTGATAAAAACCTTATTTTATGGCCTCTTTCTATAAAAATCAAAATGATAGTTTTCGTTTTTGAACATGAAACTTAAACGGGGGGAAAATGCATGAAGAGTAGAGTAGTTAAATCCCTTGAAAAAGAGGTTGACGAACTTTGAATCTGAAAAAGGCTGTTTTTTCAAACATAAATGATCTACTTCTCGAAGAGTGTGTGTCTAAAGATGTTTACCGTTCATATTTGAGTTCTCTGTTTGTTCTTAATGCTTATGGATGTATTTTAAAATGCTTGTATCTTCATAAAGTCAAAGTGTAACATCCGAGAATTTTCGGAATTTTAAAGGAGAAATAAGTTATTCCTAGGTTGAAATATCAAAAACGAGCAGCTAAATCACGTTTTCATTATTCGGACTCTAAGCAAATTTGATGTAAAACGACATCTGACAAATTTTTAGTTTTGACCGGAGATCCGAAAAACAGTCAGACGGTGACTGAAATGTCCTCGCAAAATTTTGAGCACAACGTCGTGCGACCCAAAAAAAAAATTAAATCTTATATTTAATTATCATAATTAATAAATAAAAATGTTTAATAAATTAAATATATTGTTATCGAAATCGTTTGTTAAAACAATTATTGAAGTTAAAATTCATTTTACGGATAAAGTTATCAGAAAAATATATAAATGAATAACAAACATTTTAAATAAATGTTATGAAATAAAATCGTGTAAATACTCATTTTTATTGGAAAAATGATTTGGAAAACAATGGAGCAAGTTTCGTGACTTGAATCATCCGTTAAGTCGCTCAAACGAGTCCCGAACGACTATTTTACAAAATATTACTCAAAAGTTACACTTTTGGTCCCCGGAGAAATATTTACAAAAGTGCTCCCTCTATATTACACTCTATCAAACAATGTTTAATGAACTGAGATCGTTGTGATATGAATAGATAATTAGTGTGATATATGAATATCTTTAGGTGTGCTAATGTGAGAAGTCTCTGATGTCGCCTGTTGAGAAAAAAACATTGAATCTCTACTATCTAGTACCACTCATGTGTCTGTCGTGTGTGCTTGCTGCTTCTCCTGTGTTTCGCTGTACACTTGATGTTTTTTTCACAGTACTGAGTGCCAGTTAGGGATAGAGCTAGTCTTCTCAAGTTCCGAGCCGAGCGATGCGTCTCATGAGGCTCCGCAGTCTCGCGCACATATTCTAATGACCGACACTACAAGGACAAAGTCTCTGCTCAGAGGGTAGATATCAGGTGAAGTTGAAGGGGCCGAGCTCCGAGTGGTTGAGACAAATGATAAGAGAATCGAATAAATATAACTAAGAGTAGAGATGGTCAAGAGAAGTATGTCAATAGTGATGTCATGAGAAGTCTGAGCCAGCGTTGGCCGGGTTGTCACAATTCAGTGGGACACCATGGCACTCCGTGCCACACACGAATCGTTCTAGTTGCCTGTGTGTTGGTGTTCGATGTGTTTTGTCTCCCCTAGCATAGTTTCGTGCTACCTATGAGAATCCGGTGCGGTGGTGCAGTGATATGATAATCTATGTGGGTTTTCCGTTGTAGGACATATGTTAGGACTCCCACTAAGCAAGACGACTGCGAGACGCTGTGCTCTTGCGTCAACGCAGTCGGGAAGTGTACACTGACGGCTGCGAACTCGATCGTGGGTGTAAGCTAATGGCGCGCGCGCTTAGCGCCGCCGCTGATCAACTGCCCCTACGCCGCATGTCGGAGGCTGTAGTTGTTAGCTCCTCAATGTCGCGTATTAATATCAGATAGAGGACTAGATCTGTGCTGCTGAACTCTGTGCAGGAGAGACGCGCTCGAATGTTGGATTATGTGTCAAAGTGGGTTGTATTTGCTCTCTCCTTTTTTTTTATTTGTGTCCTATGAGTGTGGCGCCATGGTTATTATTTTTTTTAGTTTTGGCTTTGTCTGAATCGCACACTTAACATTTCTATGTAACAGTTGAGATTGTATAAAAACATTATTGTACATAAATTTGACATTTTGCATTAGAATTATCAGTTTTAAAATCCAATTTTTGATAATAGAATGACTTAAATGTGAGACAAAACTTCCTTACAATGACATTTATAGAAATTATATACGATGACCAAAACGGGAGATTAAAAAGTACCTTGGTAGTAATTCATAAAACCCATTCCAAAGTAAGACATTCAATGCATTATTGGATTTAAATTAAAGGAAATTACCAGTAAATAGGTTCTCTATGCACCGGGGGACGTATCCTCCAGGTATTGAAGCTTCGCTTTTTTAAACAGATCCTAGATGTTTTTGAGAGTCATCAAGATTGGTAAAACTATTAAACCCAAGGCAAGTCATATCTCCATTGTATGAAAACTCATCATCAAAGTGGGGTGCCATCGTCTGAAGATCATTATCGTCACTTATTATCACCATCATGTCCAGTTTTATCTGCTGTGTGTTTCCTTTGTATCTTAGTTCTTCAGTATGTCTTCAAATGTTCAAGTTCGTCTTCAGCCAGCTCATTCTGACAGTTCATGTGTCCTTATTAATAACAAATAGATGAAAACGGTATTAATTTACAGGACAGATAGCAAATGATAAAATAAAAATATCAAGACGCTAACCATAGAGGTGGTTTTGCTTTAAGGACTTCAGAAAGTAGAAAGATGCAGGCACAAGTGTACTGAGGCTGCTGCTGAAGGGAAACCTGCACATGTCATCGAAAAGTTAATGATGACATTGTAACTAGTAAATCTGTTGTGTGCATGTGTAACATATCATTAACATATATATCAGCTTATAAACAAAATCGTCATTTTCTCATTGATATTTTTGGGAAATGTTACTGTGACTTCGCTAGTTTTTGACCAAGTTCTTACTACAAATAATTTTTATCATTGTTATTTGTTATTATTTATATACCACTGCTAATATTGATATTATTATACGTAAACAAACAGGGCTTTGCAAAAAATTTTGCCAAAATTTTACATATGGTCATATGTTTATGCCTTGTATGAGGAAGGTGGAAACTGAATTTTATCCCGATGCGCCAACACGGAAAGTCATGTAATTAAAATGTTATGATAGATAGGGCATTTATGTGAATTGCACATCGAGACATGTCTATGTCGGTTACTTGCACTGCAACAATACTTAGAAATGCAGCTACCTCATCGATTAAGATCGTTTTCATAGCTTGTGTAAGCAGACATGAACAATTTGGATTGAGGTAAATTAGCATAGTTGATTCGACAGCAGAAATAAATGTTAAAAAAAGCAAATACTAAAATAAAAAATAGATCTGGAAGAACCTATCAGTAAAGTTCCTGATATTAACAGATGTACTTACATTGGAAGTGTTCAATGCAGAAGGACTAGTAACAATATGGAGTATTAAAGCACGGATAAAAAACGGTCACTGACTATCTGATTCTTTGGACGAGATTTTTAGAAAATGAGCATTAAAAGCTTGACTCGGACATTAAAATTCTTTCGAGTGAAACCTGCAAAAAGTGACACATTCAAGTATTCTAGACGTAAAAAATGAACCATATAGCCACCTAAAAAGAAAAGAAAACCATTCCAAGTTTATTCATAAGTTTACCAATTGGAAGAGCATTGGAGTCTGAGCTTCAACAACGTCATCTGCTTCATTGTTTGAAACAAAACCAAAAGCTCTATTGATTCCCTGTTGGGTAAACATGATAAATTGGAGTATTTTATATTTGCGATGATCATATAAATGTCCGTAGTAAACTCAAAATCATATATAAAGATACAAAAGCAGGGATACTAACATTTAAAAGAGCTTTTAAAATTCGCGCATCCATTTCTACATAAGTATCAGCTTCAGTTTTAGCATTCTTGTCTTTGGGAAATGTACTAGTAGGTCTTTTATATTCTTCTTTGCTCTTTTTCTTCTTATTTGGTCCACCAGCTTCAGAGATAAGCACCTGAAACGATATACTTAGAAAACTTAGCATTAAAGTATAATCAATGGTTTAGAGAATAAATGCTCTTTATGTTACCTTGAATAAAGCAAAGTATACATCTAGCAATCTCTTTGCCACTTTTGGCCCGTCTCCGATCTTAGTTAATTGGATCTCTCTTAAGAAATTAACCTGTGTGTAAGTAGATAATGTCAGAGGCTGATTAATGAGTAAAAGAATATAAAACGCGTATAAGTTTCACCACTAACGATAAAAACATAAGTGTATTTCACATACAGCGCTGGTACTTGGGCAGCAATACAAAATTTGGTCGGAAAAGAAAATTTATCTACTTCGGCGATACACAACCGACTGCAAGAATAAGTTACGTTAGTACAACTAGATCATAGTAATGTTTTGCAACTAACAGGGTTGTAGTGCTACCAGATATGAGTAAGAGATGGCATACCTGTTCATATTTGGATCTCTGTTCAAAGATTTGTTAAGGATATGGAAGATTAGACGCCGGCCTTATTTTCAGGATCCCGAGCTGCCAAATCAACGAATGATAGAAGATATTATTTTTATAACCTGGAGAGTTGCTAGCAAATCTAATGAGGTGGCACAACTATATACATTGTTTACAAGTGCAGAGATGCAACGCGCTCTTGTTCAGACTTGCTAAGCAGCAATGCATAAATAGTCTGCAAGCATTAGAGCGAAACAAAACGTATTATATTATTCTATTAATGGTGCTTCGTGCACAATTGCAACATAGAAAGCTAAGATTAATTTAACCCAACTGTAGCAAAGCACACAACATAAAGCTAAACAAACCTTCAGAAAAAAATTTATTCTTAAGTGAAGCTTAATACATTATAGACGCTTCCTCCAGGCAAAATATATACGCTCTTACTGCATTTCAAAACATGACCAAACTTCAAAAATTAAACATATGTATAACATTGTTTTTTCTTAGACTTATTTTTGAAAGAAAAAAAATCCGCTGAAACTAGTCAAATGTTCAAGCATGCACCTTTGTTTTAGACATTCCTCCCAATGCCAAAACAGTAGAAGAGAATTCCCATCCTTGGATTCAGGAAGAAGATCTAATGGCTGTTGAGAAAGAGTCTTCAGCTTACGATCAGGTAATAAACTGGTAACAACAAAAATAGAGCATCAATTCATGATACATACAGATTTTAAAAAATAATAAAGGGTGCTTCAGTTGAGTGTTTAGATAAATCTACTTAAACGCTGTGTTCTGGATTACATATTTTTTGCTTATGCATGTGTGGCTTAAAAAGCACCTAGGGAGATGCTTAGCTAAAAGTGCTTATTTCATACAAAACAAGCCACAAAGCACTTAATAATCCAAACACTTCAAAAGTTTTTTTTTTTTTTTTTTTTGAATAGACAAAAAGCCGATGAGCACTTAAAGATTCAATCCCAGACACCATTTATAAATGCTTGTTTTACTATAGTATAATAAGCACTTATAAAATGGACGCATATAAGCAACTTAAATAAGCAATCCAAAAATGTAAACGTCTAACAATAGCTAGATATCAACCTGGATATAAACATTTCTTTCAAAGCTTCAAACCCCGTAAAAGCATATCGCTTTCCCACTTTCGACGTCACCATACCTACAAATTCACATTCACCAACATTAACATCCACAATTCCATACCCAAATTTCTAAAACAAATTTATCAAACATACCTATAAGCGCATCAATAGACTTAATATTAGCAATGCAATTATCCCCAACCAAGACCGAAAACGCCCGACACCTTATCCGCTAACAGTCCCTGTCCTTTGCGTCGTCCAACACCATCTTTAATTATCACCACTTTGCGCTCTCGTCCCTCGATAATCTCTTCACAAACTGCCACAACATCCTTCATCCCAATCCATACTTTTCTCTAACCAACTCCTTCCACTCTTCGACACCCTTAACCCCCTTCTTCTTATCCCCAATAACTTTCTCCTCAAGCTCAGCAGCATCACTATACCACACACCTAATGCACTAGCTTTCATTAATGGCAGCTTTGGTAAATTCTTATACGTATCAAATGACCGTGAATTATCAACGGCAAAGATGTTTTGTGACCTGGGTTTTGGTTGGTTTCTCGAGTCCTTTGAGTTTTCGAAATTAGGGTTTCTAGGGTTTTGGGCGTTTTTGTTAGAGTCAACGGCGTTAAATGGTTTTTTTCTGGGGTTGTTTGGAATGTTTGATTGTTGTGATTTATTGGGTTTTATTTCATTTTTGGCGTTTTTTGGGGTGGATTTGGAACTAGGGTTTTTAGCTTTAGGGTTACGGAAACTGGTGTCGTTGAAGCCCGAGGATGGGAGGGAAGATGAGAGGCCGAGGGAGGAAGCGAAGTTTGCGATATCTGATTGGAGGTTGTTGTCGTCGTTGGTGTTAATGGTTGTGGTCTTTGGATTTTTGGGTTTTTTTGGGGTGGTGGGACATTTTTTCCGAGTGGGTTGCGGGGTAGTTGGTGGAGGTGATATGGTTGTGGGAGGAGGAGAAAGGGTTTAGTTAGGGTTTTGGTCTTGGTTTTAGGGTTGGGATTAGTGTTACTGTGTGTTGTGATGGAGTGAAGGTTAAAATGGTAAATTGAAAATGCATAAGACTGGCCGTAACTAAGGGACGTGTCACGCGTGGTTGGCCTCTACAACGCGAAAGGCCGCGTTATAATATTGTATTCAATACATCCGTCTTAGCTCGATTTGGCTATGGGTAACATGGGCGACAGCCTATGGTTAGTCCTAAAGAGGGGCATCAATGTATAGGTGTGTTAATACAAATAAATCGGTAAAAACGCTTATTTTTATTTCGCGATCTTCGTTGTTTTATTGATGACAAAACTTGAAGTAACATTATGCTAAAACATTCTCTAAAAACACAAGTTTTCACAAAAATCACAAAAGTGGCATAAAAATGTGTAATACATTAGTTTATGTAAACCAAACTATACACTAAATTGTTTTTTAATTCTCCATTTAATTACATTCATGCATGACATAATCAATGCAGCATATCCAGGGGTCATTCTCATAAGATTACACATAGATTTTTCACGATCTTAAGAATCAATTTCGGATTTGGTTCTGTTGGCTGAGTTCCACATTGGTTTTTTGATGCCGGTTCATTCGCTCAATGGCACCGGCTGGAAAACGGGCTACAGTACTATTTTTGGCTATAAAATACCAGTCATTATCACTTTCACAAAGAATACTCTATTATTACTGATACGTTCTGTATGTTTATTGGCATATTCTTTCTTAGCTTCTTGTAGGTATTTACTTAAAGAAGAAGATATTACCGAGCATTCATCCGATGACGTTCTCAAGTACACGTCCTTTGCATCTCGATCTCCATATATTCACAAGATCACCTTGCTGATTCTTGACCATTACTTTGTAGTTGTTAGTCCATTCATCATTTGTATATCAAGTATAGTTGTGTTAGTTCGATTCTACCGTGTGAAGAATCCGTTATTTAGCTTTGTATTATTAAAGAGGTTGTATACCCTCATTGTGACGGCTTCTTTCGCGGTTAAAAAGGAGATTTGTAGTGATATTTTTTGTAAGTGTTTTTTAACAAACTCTGCAGAGTTTAGGTACTCGGGGAGTGGAGTATGGCAAGGAGGTGTCCTGTTGCCGAACCACTATAAATTACTTGTGTCCCGGTTATTTTTATATCTCTCTAATCTCTTTCTGTTTACTTACTTTTCATATTTCACGAACTCAAGATAACTCTTCATGTTATTTCACACAATAGTTGATGAATAGGGACACTCAAAAAATAAATGAGCATGAGAATCACTTTGAGTGTTACAAAGAGAGCACCAAAGCAGGTTCAAGTCGGTATTAATAAATTGTATTTATAATAAATTGTATTTTAAATCTTTAAACGATTATGGATTCGAAAAACCACAAAGAAGATCAATCTATGCAACGACCACCTCTATTCGAGGCAAATTGTTTTATATATTGGAAAAACCGTCTTGAAACTTATGTGAAATCTAAGGATATTGATCTTTGGTACATCATAGCCTATGGTGACTACAAACCTACCTTCAAAGATAAAGATGGCAAGGATGTAATTACTCCATATGAAAAGCTTGATGAAAATCAAAAGAAAACGCTTTCCAAAAATAATGAAGCAAAAATGGTTTTATACAATGCTTTACCTAAAAAGGAATATGAAATAATTTTTATGTGTGACACAAATATTTAGGACTCTTTAATAACTACCCACCAAGGTAACAAACAAGTTAAATATAATAAAATAGATCTTTTTGTACAAAAATATAAAGAGTTTACAATTACGGATGATGAAACTATTGATTGTGCCTTTTCTTAATTTAATATCATTATTACCTCTCTTAAAGTACTTCATGAATCTTTTTCAAGTCATAATCATGTTAGGAAATTCTTAAGAGCTCTTCCATCCAAATGGCGAACAAGGTAACATCGATAGAAGAATCCAAAGACTTATCAAAACTATATCTAGACGAACTAGTTGGTAATCTCAATGTCTATGAGATAGTACTTGAGAAGGACTTAGAGATTGTAAAGAACAAGAAAGAAAAGTACAAATCTCTAGCCTTGAAAGCAAGACAAGTCTTGAGTGATAAAGATGCATCTTCCTCGGATAGAAAGGATGAAGAATATGCAATGGCCATAAGGGACTTCAAAAAGTTCTTTAGAAGAAGAGGCAAGTTTATCCGACAACCCTACGATGACAAAAAGAACTTCCGTAAAGTTAAGGAGGACAAGAAGGAAGACCAAAGGTGTTTCAAGTGTGGTGATCCAAATCATTTCATTACTGATTGTCCTAAAAATTCTTTCTGCGATCAAAAGGCCTTTGTCGTCAGAAGTTGGAGCGACAATGGAGATAACTCCAAAAAGGAGGAGATATGTCTCATGGCTAACTCAAACGAGGTACTATCCGACACCCTTTATTACAGTAGTTCATCACTAGATAATGAGTCTAGGCAAAATGAGTATGACAAACTTTGTCAAATTAGTCTTAGAATTATTAACAAGAACAAACACCTAAAGACTAAAAATGAATCACTAAAAAGGAATGTTAGCAAACTTAAAACCAAGATAGACATATTAGAGAAAGGTAAGGAAATAAGTAACAAATGTGATGTTTGTGACAAGCTTAAAATAGAAATTGAGTCTCTAAAACTAAAACTAGCTAGTTTCGAAAATAGTAGTTCATCTTTGCAAAAAATGGTCGAAATGCAAAAACTGTTAAAAGACAAGTGTGGATTAGGATACACTGAGGACATACCTTCGTGTAGCAACAATAAAATCAAAAAATTGGGTTCCCAAATTTTCAAAAAGCCCACTGTAGAACCGGCAGTGCCGATTTCATTGACAACAGAACCAGCCTATTCAAGCGAACATCACCGGCCATCTGATGGGACTGCAGAAAATGGGAAAGAAATAGGATTAAACATCGTAAAGAAAAATGACTCCGTCTTAATAAAGTCTATTTTAGGCACACCAAAAAGTAACAAACAACCACCAATTCTAAAACTTGGCTAAGGTCATGGAAAAAGTATAATCCAAACGCCTTATAAAACAACCCATAGGAGACCTAATGTCTTATTTCCCAAGAGTGACTATCATCAAGTGGGTTGGAACTATGGAACACAACATGAACAACAATTTCAACCACCTATGTACAATCAATGGAGTCCTTTCCCTTTATTTCCATACATAGGACAACCGAACGGTATGCATAACACTAATGGACCTATGAGATATTGGGGGACCACATGCTTGAGTTGTTTTATAGATCTAGGTACGTCAAAAGGTGAATCTTGAACCGGATGAATGGATCCAAGATAGAGGTTGCTCAAGACACATGACGAGAAACAAAGATCTATTCTCATCTTATAAAACGTTTAATGGAGGTAATGTGTTGTTTGGTAGTAACACTAAAAGCAAGATCATCGGCAAAGGTACAATTTCTCATAACTCACTCTCTATTCATGATGTTAGTCACGTAGAAAATCTTAGCTTTAATCTCCTTAGTGTAGGTCAAATATGCGATAAAAAGTGTAAGGTACTATTTAGTGAAACCGATAGCGAAATAATTAAAGATGGCATAACCATAGGAAAAGGAATTAGGAAACATGGCCTTTACATTATGAAAATGGGGAACTCACCAAAAGATGGTCTTTGATTAACCTCTATAGATGATTCTTCGACCTTATGGCATCGAAGGTTGGGTCACGCCAATATGCGACTTATACAATCGCCATCATCTAAAGAGCTAGTTAGAAATTTACCAAAATTAAAATTTGAAAAACTTTTTTTCGACGCTTGCAACGTCGGAAAACAAGTACATGAAAGCCATAAGGCTAAAAACATGGTTTCTACTTCTAAGTGTCTAGAACTTTTACATATGAACTTGTTTGGACCATCGGCCGTTCAAAGTTATGGAGGAAACTTCTACACTTTGGTCATTGTCGACGACTATTCAAGATACACTTGGACAAGATTTTTAAAACATAAAAATGAAGCTTTTGATCATTTTGAAATTTTAAGTACAAAGATTCAAGTCCAAAAGGGTTGTCCCTTTATTTTAATTCGTACGGATCAGGGTTAGAAATTTGATAATGAAGTACAATTCGGAGCCTTTTGTGATGCTAACGGCATTACACATAACTTTTCAGCTCCACGTACTCCATAATCAAATAGGGTAGTAGAACGTAAGAATAGAACCCTACAAGAAATGAGTAGAACCATGCTCAATGAACAATTAATTCCACAAAAATTTTAATGTAACATCGTCGACACTTCCACCTACATACTTAATAGAATTCTTATTAGACCTTTCCTCGGAAAAACTCCTTATGAGCTTTTCAAAGATAGAAAGCCCAACCTAGAATATTTTAAAGTGTTCGGTAGAAAATGCTTTATCCTTAATACCAAAGACTACCTAACTAAATTCGACCCAAAAGCAACCAAAGGCATTTTCTTAGGTTATTCTCCTAATAGTAAAGCATACATAGTTCTAAATAAAGAAACCATGAAAGTTGAAAAATCTCTTAATATAAAATTTAATGAAAGTCCTCCTCCTAAATCACCACCCTTAGTAGATGATGATTTGCTTGAAATCAATATCATGGAAAATCAAGATAAAGATTAGTAGTCAAGGAAATGAACACTAACAAGAAATGCCAACATCAAAGAGTCTAAAGATCATCCTATAGAAACCGTCATAGGAAGTCTCAATCAAAGAACTCTAAGATCTCAAGTTCAAAAATAACCTTCAGTACTAGAAAGAAAATGATTTCCATGACACCTTTCGCTTCATGAGCAAGAATAGAAATCATGAATCCCTCTCAGTACTTCTTTTTTTTGGAATATGGTTCATAAATCTTTGATTTGCTTTCTTTAAAATGAGTGTTTCAGGAGCTTAGATGATTCTTGAGTAGTAATCAACTCATTATTCAAATTATAACTTGGATCACAAATTTGATCATCCTGACAGTTTTGAGTTTGAGCAAGAAATCGGACATACTATTTGCTTGGAGCTCGAAAAATATCAAGTTGCCTCTCAAGATATTTCTTCTACTCCACATGTTTTACCAACATAAAACATGAAAATATCTATATCCTTTTCCAAGATGAAAAGAATATGATCTTGACATCCATCTCACATATTCAATGTTGGGATCATGTTAAATCTACTTGCTCAAATAAACCTATTCCAACTTACGCAACTTTAGAAATCCAAAAATCCCGTTCTACACTCTCGTGCCAAACGTATAGAAATCCGTCATCATTTCCTTCGTGACAACGTTCAAAAAGGAAATATCTCTATAGAAAAGGTATCCTCCGAAGACAACATAGCCGACATTTTAACTAAACCACTTAAAAGAGAACCCTTCAACCTTCTTCGACTAGGACTCGGGCTCATGGAACCAAACGCTTAAAACCTTTCTCTTAAAAATACTCCCTCATTTATGTCAAATCATCTTCTTACCTCTTACTACATTGTTTAATACAAATAAAAATGTTTTTGTATGACTTGTCTCGTGAACGTATACAAAGAAACACATGGTCAATATGTCGTTTCAAACACGTTCATTGTAGCTATATTAAAAGGAGGCTTAGGGTGTTTCTCAAAATTCATTTTTCCTTGTCCTTGAGTCAAGAAAACCGCACCTCCAACATATCATGAAAATTTCTTCTTCAATTCTTTTTTCGATCAGAGGTGCCATCGGGTTTGGCTGCCGGTTCCATTAGACAATGGCACCGGCAGAACCGCCTGAACTGTATAACATTTTTTTTACATACGAATTTTACAAAAACTCATTTCAAAATTTCCCTTCATATCACATCAATCAGCTCTTAGGGCTAGAGGTTGACTTTAGGGTAAATCTAATCATTAGATTATATCAACATTAACAAGTAATGCATTAAATTTTGACCACCATCTTCTTCTATAAAAGGAAGTGATTTGTAACTTCATTCTCATCATTCTCCCTCACAATGCCTAAAGAAAACAAAACCAATTAAAGAGAACCGCTAGGATAAGCGTAAGGTCATGTTGCTTCAACAATCCACGAACTTCATCACCTCCCTATCAACCATTATCACCTTCATCGGACTATACTTCGGGTCCTCTACCAACTTCTTAAATCTCAACTTCTCCTATTTCACCAACTCATCACAATAGTGATTTATTAACAACTCCTAGATCAACACCTCCATCTTTGACTTCACCTCCTTCGGCACCTACCCAACCATCCAAGCTCACATCACCGCTTGCCATCAACCTTGATCCCATAGAACTCTTGTTCTCCACTCCACCAACTTCTCCTCAAGCTTTCCTTGACTCTTTATCTCCCACCATCAACTACTAACCCTCCACCACCTCGACCATCTTTTGACACTATTGAACGAATGGCAAATGTACCTCCTCCTATTCCACCCATTGATTTAACCTTCCCCTCGCCAACTCTAAACTTGGAACCACCTATCCTACCATTTCCACCTCAATGTTCACCAAATCTACCTTCAATCGTCCCACCACTTCCGCCATTAGGACCTAACAATCCTTTTCCCATGCTCACCCATGAAATGTTTTGTGAACATTGCCAAAGAACTCAAGTCTTAGTTGACAATCTCCAAGGAGAAATGAGATTCATTCTCAACCACATTCTTGACCGCTTATCACGCACAACATCTAATAATAAGACTTAAGAAGTAGAACAAAATAATAGATCCATTAGGAATCTTCGTTAAGAATCTCTTGTCTTATTGTAATGTCTTTTATGCTATCTCTAATAAAAATAATAGTTGTGCTATATCAATTGTTATCTCATGATCATTCAAAATTATGTTCAAAATTCGTGGACTTTGACTTTTCATAAGTCAGCCGGTTCTGTCCGACAACAAGCCGGTTCCATTGACAGAACAGAACCGGCTGGCCGGTACTACAGTGTGTTCTTCTATTTCTTGGACCTCTAACTTTTCTTTGTAGGTACTCACAAAGCAAGGGGGAGCACCTCTCATTATTTCTAACATATTTGTTTTGTAGCTACCTTAGCATTTTTCAAGGGGGAGCTTTCCGTCTTGCCAATCTTTTCAATTTACATACAAAGCATTCCATCTTTTTGTTTCGACAAAAAGGGGGAGAAAGAACTAGTTTAAAATACATCTAAAACCAGTAAATCAATTTCTTGCATTTTAAAACTATGTTTTGTCATCAACAAAAAGGGGGAGATTGTTAATACAAATAAACCGGTAACAAATGATTATCTCACGATCTTCCTAGATTAGCAATAAGTTTTATTAATGACAAAACATAGTAAAAACATCATTCTCAAATCTCTTACTATCTCTAAAAACTTAATCTTGTAGAAAAACACAAAGTGTCAAAAAAAAGTGTATGATTTTATACACAAAATGTTTTTTACACTCTAGATTAATTACATCATTCATGACCTAATCAAATGCAGCAAATCCAAGGACAATCTTACAAGATTACACATAATCTCTCAAGATTTTGCAAATCAAAATTCAGATTTAGTTACTGTAGGTCGGTGCCCTTGCTTTTGGCTGCCGGTGCCCTTCTTAAATAGCACCGGAAGAACCGGGCTACAGTAAAGTTTTCGGCTATAAATACCAAGAAATTTATCATGTTTTGACACATCTTTCTTGTCTAAAATACTCTCTAATCATCTAATCTCTCTCTCTATTTCTTGTATATCTTTCTTTAGTCTTGTGTAGGTAATTTCCTTTAAAGAAGAAATTGTCAAATACGCGTTTGAGACGACCAAGTCACAAGTACCTTGTGTTTGATCTTCATCACTCATTCAAGATCATATTGCTGTAGTTTATAGCTGTGAATATCATTGTTAGTTGTATACCAAGTATAGTAGTGTTGATATTGATTCTATCGTGTGAAGAATCAAGTGATTATCTTTGTATCGTACAAGAAGTGTAACCACGTTGTGAGGCTTCTCCACCGGTTGAAAGGAGATTGGTGACTAGTGTTTAACAAACTCTATAGTAGGTGACTCGGGGAGTGGAGTAGGGCAAGGAAGGTGTCCTTGTTGCCGAACCACTATAAATACTTGTATCTCGGTTATCGCTTTCTATACTCTCTCTTTTACTTGTATTTTGGATCACTTAGATCATAATCAAATATCAATATCCTAACTGATGTTAGTCGTTTTTACATGCATCAAATAAACCCTCTGATATATAACAGTGACATCTTTATTTGCTAATTAGTGAAGTAGAGCAACAGCGTCATTAACTTGGACCAGGTTCATTATAACTAAAGGTTCAAACAGGGACGAAAAAGGTTCAAAATAAAAAAGTTTAAATATGAATGGCCCTTTGGTTGACATTACAAAGCAGTTTGCTGATTAGATCTTTTGCCTCTAATGAAAGCCTCGCTTCTTCAGGAAACTTTAAATTCATTTTCCATTTTACAATCTACAAGTGGTTAAGATTATTAACACTCATAATATTAAAGACGGATAGAAACGTACTGCAGTTGTTAGTGTAGTTTCAACAGGCAATGGAAGCTAAAGATTGGTACATAAAAGGCTACCTTCCTACAAGTTGACATCGGATCATCAGAGTAAAAAGGTGGATACCCGACAAGCATTTCAACATAAATAGCACTCCAAGAGACCCACCTGAAAGCAAACAGAATTAATTGACTAAATATAGTGGAACGCAAGGAACATCCTGCTCAATTTCACAGAATGACAAAGGCAAAGTTTTATCTAATAAAAAGGAAATCTGAAATTGCTTTCATTGTGAAGGATGGAAAGAAGGTTTATAAAGATGTCAATGAAACCTGTAAACAAAATGGTGATAGGCTACTTACCAATCACATTCTAGTGCATAACCCTTTTTCAGTAGAACCTCCGGAGCTATATAATCAGGAGTTCTAATAGTAGAATAAGCCTGCGCTCAAGTATGCAAATGTATAAAAAACGATGGATCCACTGTATGATAACTGCATAAATCAAGTATATAAGATTAGATTTTACAAAGTGTCCCGCCAACTTTCAGCTATTACTCTGGCGGCGGACTTCCGCCAACAATAGTTTTGCTGCCAGTCTCCTCCACCGCCTCTGATTTGTCGGTGGTGGAAGATGGCGGCTCGCCCTCTTTTTTGCTTGGAGCGGGGTCAACCTCTTTTATACTCGGAGCATCACTACCAATATCTGTCACTAGGTTAGCTTCAAGATTACCATTCGGAAGGCTATCTGTTGCGGCCTGAGATGCTTCAGCAAGCCTCACGACCGATGTTTCAATGGATGGTTCAGTGGAAGGTTCAGGTTCGACCGATTCTCTCCATTCAATCCATTCAGGTGGTTTATCGCTCTCACTTGATGTCGAGTCTTCTGTTGACTTTCCAATAGTTGTATCATCTGGGCCCGGTTTTGACTCAGGGACCTCAGATGTTGCAGAATCAACCAAATCTTTGGCATTTTCGTTGGAGGTAACCTTGTCGTCATCACCTTCAATGGCTTCAGCGGTACCCTCGGTGTTGGGTGAGGGTGAAGCTACTGCACTGGTTGATTGCTCATGGGCAGCCCTCTCCTCCTCAAAAGCAAACCAGTTTGAGTTTGTGAAAAGTGACCCGCTGAAACAAAAGATTCAGCAAAACAAACATTAAATCATACAGAGAACTAAAATTGCAATTTCTCATCATTCAGAAAGTCCAGTTAACACACTTGTTAATCAGACACTATAACTTTCTTGTTTTGCGAACTTTTTAGAATTTCTTGTAATTTGAAATTATGTTCGTTCCATAAAACAATCGTTAAACTAAACTAGTGACTGACACATAAGATTAGATAGCTTAATTATCAATAAGACAATATAGATATTGTACCTTTCTTGGTCATCTCCCAATCGAAGTGAAGATATCACAACTTCAGCAGATTCATCATCAAAGTAAACATCCTGCAAAAGTTAAGATGTCTTTTAGTTCTGCCTTACACAAACTTTTAGGATGCCCGGAGCTCGGAAGTATAAACATATTAAACCCTTCACATTGTCACAGTATATATGCAGACAATTTAAGTAAAAACAGATGTTATATATGATCAACTATCATTCACTGTCATCAACTGTTTACTTCCACAGTTCTTATAATTTTTTTTCTTTGCAATATGACATGTCATGACTGCAAGTCATGGCTAGTTTATAGCAAGGTCATTCTTACATCTTACCCCATCTCATGATAATAGAGGTTTGTTAAGAGTCAGCACATATACCATACACTAGCAAGACTAAATGATACACATACCTCGTCATCTCTTTCCAATGAGCCATGACCCTGGACACATCACAAAGCAAAATAAGTGTCACAACAATTAGCAGTCTAAAAAATATAAATAAGCATTAAACCTACATAAGAAACCTACAATAAGCAACATCGTGTGTAACAAAGATTTTTGTATATGATTAATTTGTAGTATACCTCATCATTATCATCATTTTCATAGATACCGTATCGGAATGCTTGGCTTAAATTATTGGCTAAAGCTGCCACGTCATAATCTCGATCTTGGTAATCATCGTCATCACTGTCTCTACCACGATCATGAAGTGAGGTAGGTCTCCTGTAAGTTTAGTTGAACAGATAAAAATTATTAATCAATAAACAACCAGAACGAAATAATATATTGCCAAATATTTTATATTTCTCAGAAAAAGCTCGTAAAATGTAACATAACATTCGTAGATATCAAAGACAGCTAAAAATAGTGCCAAAAAGATGTCATAAAATGACTGTAAAGCACCCACCCACACGCCCACTGGTAGACGTTTTCAAGTGTATTGCGTTTAGTGAGTACATCTGTTTGCCACTCTACCCATTCACTATCACCCTGTAAAAAGGTAATACACCATCAGATATA